>JAOYSI010008357.1:0-11564 GCA_025775065.1 Hiodon alosoides | reverse complement strand
GGCGGTGCTTGTGACCGTGGGTGACCGTCAGCCCGGGGGGTGTGTGGGGCCGGGGCAGAGGGGCAGGGTGGGAGGCCTGGGCCCAGGTGTGGGAGAGCAGAGACAGACAGACGGAGTCAGCCCAGGGGGTGTGTAGGCTGGGGGCAGAGGGGCAGGGCGGGAGGCCTGGGCCCAGGTGTGGGACGGACGGACGGACGGACGGACGGACAGACAGTATTAGTAGTAGCAGCAGTAGTTGTAGCACTGTTTGTCATTGTATAGCTTATGTAGGGACCAAGCACTTCAACAGTCCGAAAAAAATAGATTTCCCTTTCTCGGACACCAAAAAATTACACCATCAGCAACTGCCCCTAGCCGCTGCTTTTGAAATTCATTATTTAAGTCATAAATCACACTTCTTTGCCAAAGCACCCCTTTGACAAAAGCCCCCCTTTGCCAAAGCCCCCCTTTGACAAAAAAAGAGACAAAACTCTCTTTTCCTATAGCCTCTCCGGGCTGTGTACTAAAAGAGGTGTTAGATTGGAAGTTTTGATCCAGATTCTTTATGAGAGAGAATGATTTTTTTTGTTGAGACAATTATTAGGAAAAGCTTTAAATACTTCCTGTACAAGAAGAGCAGTCATACACAAACATTCTATGACCCACCCTGTTCTAAACCATACGCATCCAACTTCTGTGTTATTCTGAGCTCCCCTTTTGATATATAACCCATTAAGTGCATAACGGGGTAGCCCTGATGAGTTACACATCAAACTCTCAAACATCTCTTAACAGCAGAAACAAGCTTGTCTTATACGGGTCAGAGAGAGGTGAGACACAGAAGAAGTTAGTCATAAGCAAATACAATGCAATATCAATAAAATCTCAAACACTATAACTAAACCATGTAATACATAATGAAACAATGCACCTCATTCCCCGAAGACCAAAAATTAATTCAAGTCACCGTAGTTCAACGGAGTCTATGTTTGTTTTTATAAATCTTTGGCTCCCTTACGAATTTGTACAGTCAAGTCAGTTACATCGTCAGATGGGTCAGGAACATGTGTATAGCACTCATTACCAACCAATGCACAGACTCCCCCTTTTTCTGCCAAGAGGAGGTCCAGACCATTTGGTTCTGCATGTCGATTGCACGGATAGCAACCCATTGAGCAACCCATTTTTTCCAATGTATCTGCAGTTTTGTTCACCACTTCTTCCCAGATGTCTGACATCTTGTTGACCTCATCTTCTGCTCGCCGCATCCCATAGTAGGAGAACACCGCAATAGAAAACCGAATGAGATAGAATCTATAGGCTTAGGTGCTGAGCGATGCTGGCGAGTATGGCAGTGAGTCAACAATGCGCACAGCTGGCAGAATGTACCCCAGATAGCATGAGCCTCCCCACCCTCTCGGTAGGTACAGATATGATTTAGTCCCACGGGTGAAGTATGTACTGTTCCAGGAACTCATTCGTTCTGTCATATCACAAGCTATATCTTGTAACAACACACATTATAAGAAGCAGTGTTGAACAGTCTACAGTGTAATTACCGATGCTTTTGCCCATACTTCTGCTTCCATTCACCAGAACCCTGGAACAGATCGTACAGCCAAGCCCAATTTTCCTAAGAGTTCTTGACACATTATAGGTAGGATTGTACCACTCTTGTTGGAGATGAGAGTTTGGACCCTCTACTGTATCTAGCGGGCACCCTATATTAGTCAGAGTTACCAAGCTTTGTTGTAACTGTCATTCACACAATATGTAGATCTTAGTTGACCTGTGTAGTCAATGCAGTAATCAGCCGAATTATAAGGCACAGATATGAGTGGGGTCCCCATTGCAGCAGAGTGCAACATCTGGTTTGTGGACTTGTGTGGTCATCTTGTCTGCTAAAACTACAATTGTGTTCTTACACACACTTGTCTGTCTGTGAACGCCTGTGTCAGTGGAATGTCGCGGGGAATGCTGCTCACATTGTATGTAACTAATTCATAAGCAGTGGTGTAGTGGTAAAAAAAAAAAAGTACCGGAGCGGTCCCAGTGAGAATCAATTGAATGGTTAACGAGGTATTAACATTTACACCTACTTTCCATTTAACGAAATTTAATCAGGGTTTTTATTTTATTTTATTTTTTATAATTAATTTTATAATTAATTAATAACATTTTTACTTAACATTTTTTTTTTTTTTTAATTCTGTAAAATCTCCCCTAACTATAGAAAAAAATTAAAAGTTGCACTTACCAATCCAATCACAGGTTGTTTTTAGTCAACTATAGGAACTGCCACAGATCATTAGGGCGTATATAAACGTATAGCTAGCTAGCTGTCTGTCTGTCGCAAATATGCTCAGCTGGCACAGAGCCGCAGGCAACGGTTACTACAAGTGTTTTAACAAAATTTGAACACAAAAATATTTCAAATATATGTATTTAGAATTGTGAATATTTGCAAATGAAAAACAAACATTGAAAAAGTGCTGGAGCACCGCTCCGGCTAACCTACACCCCTGTTCATACTTGACTGTACCTACGACTGATAGTATCAATACCAAACAGCAGGCATTAGTGTCTTGATTACACATTCTTAAAATCTAAATTAAGTAAAAAAAAAAAACTTGTGATATTAAGAATAAAAATAAATAAATAAAATAAATTTGAGCTTCTAGTTCACTCGATGTCTTCACCAGGCCTCTCAGCCGTGGGTTTAGCAGCTTTTTGTCTTGGTGGTGTTATACGATATCTTCATTTTCCCCCCCAAACAGGGGGAGGGGAGAGGCAACTAGCGCTTCACCCACTTACTCTCAGTATAAAATGTCTTTGTGCTTATGCAATTATCTGAATCTCAGTTTTTACTTTTCTGCGCCTGTGTAATCTACTGCCGCCCGCTTAACATGACACGCTTAATCCAAGACATTTTACCTTGGACCTTCTCAGCAGAGGTAATCAGTCTGGTGCTCCTGGCACCACCATAGGTCACCCTGTGATGACCTTGTGTGGACTGAGTCTAGTTAGGTTTGTGGTACAAACACTGATGAAGACCCAGGAAAAGCCTGGACCAAAAATATTTAGCCATTCTTTCTTTAAGAGTTCTGTTCATCACCTGGCCAGATTCCAGATTATTGTTGGTGATATGAGCAGTGTGTTTTTCAGACGTGTGGGGATTTTTTCTTGCCGAGCTCTGTCATGACAACAGCTGTGAAATGTTTCCCCTGATCAATAACATCAGGTAGAATTGTGGAAAAATATATTTTATCAATGCAGTGAGTTATTTGACACGGGCTTCCACCCATTTGTCCTCTAAAACCAGTAATCCTATGCTACCCTCCTTCAGGGGCATACTGATGTAACCCTTCTACCAGGCTGAAATATAATTTTAAGATATTTTCTTACTTAGAATATCAGAACAGCATGGGATAACTAAGGTGAGAAGGACATCTAAAAAAATAAAAAATAAAATGGAAGATCTAAACTCGCGAGGGTGATAAGAAAGACTAGGGTATTAACTTCAGACAGAATTATCCTAAATATGTAGCACATTTTCGGCTGAATCCTCTCCTAGATCTCTTTTCATTCTCTTGATCTTTTCGCCGTCTTTATACTGTTAATTAAGTTTAATTAGTTTAAGCTAATACAGTACTTTTACTAAATTCCCTTGGCGTAGTGGCGTTACGTAATTACGCTCGTCAGACCCATGGAGCTTGCAGCGCATTCCATCCTTTAGTTTTTCCATTTTTGTATTGTTCAGCACGAGGGACAGTCATGAACCTCGTCTACAAGTTATTTACTTTTGTGAATTTTGTGTGCGTCACTGTTTAAGTATTGTTATGCTGAAGTTTGCACGTAATCTAATATGTTAAGTTTTGCAACTATCTATATATTCACATTACCGCAATCATTGTTTATTCACGTTTGACTGTATTTGCCTAGCTACGCACCTGTTGTATCGTGTATGTCGAACTGTTATGTTCCATATAGCTCAATTTATTTTCATTGTGGAATATAACTACACGTGAATAAGTGTGCTCTTACACACACAGTTTCACATTAATAAATAAAAAATTGAGAACTGGAACTGCAGCATCTTTCTGACAGAAGAATATAGAAGAATATAGTCAGCTTGGGCACCCCAGTCATTCAGTGAGGCCAGAATCCGTCACAGTACTGCTTTTTCCACTGAATTGTTTCGCTTTTGCTTGAGTTTACAAAAAACTAACCTTCCATTGCGTTAACTACAAGGCAAAAATATTGTTACCCACAATTAGGCGGTGCTAAAAATCAAGAAATGTTTAATTGCAACCGAATCGCATAACCGAAGTTTAGAAAAAACGTATTTAGCACATGGCCAATCAAATGCAAAACTAAATGGATTAACAGGGCAAGTCTTCCAATGGGCCAAACTTTTTTGATCAAAAGCTTTACTTTTGATCAAACCTCTACAAATTACCATGTAAACCCCCAACTTAAAAGTAAAACAATCTAACCAGCATCGCACATCATTAGCATATGGTGCTTTAAAGGATTGCATCAAAAACTACCACGAATAATGAACAAAAGTCAGTCACCTTTTGAATCCATGTGAACTTATTATAACAAATTAATGTTATACATCGTTCTAACCAGGGTCGATCTGTAAGTAACAAAACAGAGCTGGTGGTGCCGGAGTCTGAAGTTGTGGAACTCCTTTTGTCCTGGATTGTTTTTCTGACATGGCACAGTGATTGATGACTTTTGTGGCAGTGACAATTTTCCCAAATCCTACAGTGGCACGCCCTCCCAAGCTGGACAATGGACTGGCAGCAATGCCAAAGAGGGAAGGCCAGGCCCTCTAACACGGACACGGACACGGACACACAATTTTGGTGCGGTAGTCTTTAAACGGTTTGTGTTAGCTGTCGCCGAAAGGGTGGTTTTGTTTTGGATTGTTTTCTTTTTTTGGTAGTTATCTGAATCTTCACGTTTGTAATAAGAGCATTTAAGTTTCTAAAAAAAGTCTAAAATGATGCAGAATAAAAGGGTGAAACCTTCCTCCAATGTCTCGATCTCTGGCCACTTGCAGACCCAGCTTGCACGTGCTACACCTACCCCCACCATGAACACATGTAACCTTTTATCAACACAAATATGTCCTGTGTAATGTATAAGTGGTACTGCTGCAAAGCTCTCAGTGGAACTGCACATTTTGCTACAGTGTGTCTTTGAATAACATCCTCGAATAGTTTTGCTCCTTCTCCCACCCACTCACATTTCAGCCTGCTGCTGAACTTCAAAAATTGTCTTGTCCCATTGTAGTGTAATGTAATGTAATTTGGGAGGAAGAGGGGTGTTTGAAGTGCAGCTTTCTTTGCCATTATGTCAGCTAGAGCATTTCCCCTGGTTGTGACTATGTAAACCAATATTCTTCCACAATACCCCAAAATCATGTGCCACACCGAAAACGTACCTTGAATCAGTGTAAATGTTGACTCTCTGATCCTTACAATATTTTCATCCCTCAGCCACAGCCTTCAATTCAATGTGCCTTTAATTCAACGTGCTGAGGTACCCGGAGATATCTGTCCGGATGCCACTGATTTGTGTTCAATGATCACATCACAGGTCCTTCAGATATCCCCCCTCGACCGCAGAAGAGCCGTCTGTGTACATAATCAAATCAGGGTTAGCGAGTGGTTGTTCTGGTGCTCTACTAGCCTTTTCAAAGTCTGTCACAATTTGCTGACATGGATGGGTCAGCGGAACCAGTGTGGCTGGGTTTACCGGACTAGCCTGTTGGGATGCTTCAAGTTTTATAAAGGCTGATAATCTGATCCCAGACAAAGGGGATCTTTGGACTGGGGGTTGCTATTCAGTTTTTCAATTAGGGGACCGCTGTCTCATACATCTCAGTGTATGAGGCAATCCAGTCTGTTGTAATTGCTGAGTCCTAAAAAAGCTTTCAGTTCTTTCACAGTGTTAGGAGCATGTGCTGTTCGAATAACCTTGGTACTATCCTCACTTATCTCTCATTTTCCTTGAGTAATCATTTGGCCTAAATACAACTGTCGACTAATTTGTGCTTTCTCATAACTAGATTTGTGTCAGCACCGATGTAGTGTAAGTGATCTATTGTGCACAGATCAGCCACTAGGGATGTGAGCTTATCGATATGTTTGTTGACTTCTCTGTAATCTACGGTGAACTTCCACCCCCCTCTAGCTTTCTTTACAGTCCAAACTGGACTGTTGCTGGGCCTAAATGTCTGTTTGATTATGCCCAGATCATCTAGTCCTGCCACCATCGGTTTTATGCCCTCTAGTACCGTTGAATTGAATGGAAACTGTTTAGTTGAGGGAGGGGGTTTTCCCACAAACTGAACAGGTTCCATCACTAATATTCCGCAGTCATTTACTGTGACCAAATCAAGTATGTTAAAATACCTTTTGACTTTTCCCTCTTTAAATTGCAAAGTGGATTTGAAACATTGTCTCTATCTCTATCAATGGCTGTGTAAGAGGTCCTGTCTGTAAGGCTGTTTCAATTTCTGCCGGTCCTATCTTCAGTGGCATCGGTTGTGTACGAAAAAGAGTTATTGCTTGTCCTCCTGCTCCATATGCTGGTCGAGTTGCTGAACTTACGGCAAATTTCACACATTTCTGAATAGATGGAAGAGTTTGGACACCAGTATCCAAAACAGGTTCTAATGCACAAAATGGGTCAAATCAGAAATCAGGTTTTTCAAAAAATGTGTCAAAATTACTCCAAAATGATTCCCTACACACTCCTCAAGTTTTGCCCAAACGAGCTCCAAACGACCACGACCACGACCACGACCACGACCACGACCACGACCACGACCACGACCACGACCACGACCACGACCACGACCACGACCACCCACAGGTACAGGCTCTGACTAAACAAGCCTCTTACAGCCTTTTATGCTATGGCTGATTGAATCATTGCCTTCAGCTGTACCAATTACTCAGCTGAGGACGGTTGGCCATCAATTTTCAGGGTCGGAAATGACAGGCTAGTCTTAAAGGGGAGGGACAAAGATTCTTATTTCGGTGATATTCCACAAGGATTTTTCCTTTTGTTATAATCCCGTGACAATAGCCAAGTTTTCATGGAAGGAATGTTGAAGTATGCATGAGTTACAAATTATTGTGAGAAGGTAATTACAGAAACAACCAAAAAAGGTAATTATTGCTAACACACTGCCATTGTAATGTTCCGTTCCAACTGATTTTCACATGCAGACAAACAAAACAGGTATTCAAAAACAATATTTATGTGTGCTGAGAGGTTTCATTTTGTAGGTAGGAACAATATTGAAGATTTTTTTTTTAAATCAGGGTAACCTGATTATCTCATTTTTATGATACAGAATAGATTAATTTGGATTTATCTAGCAGGAAAAGCTGGATCGAATATGTAACTAATGTCATACATTGCATACTTGAATATTGGTGAGGAACAAGAACATACTCTCTGCAGTACTAAAATCACACTCCACTCATATATTTTACCAGTCTCATAAGTCTCATATATAAAATAATACACATAGATCCTAATGAATCACTTGCTCCTAGGTACTTTTTTGAAATTTTGAATTAATTTACTTTTCATGTAAGTCAGTAGTGCCATTTTTAAAAATACCTCAGAGAAAACCTGCCTTCTATTCTTAATTTATACACTGACTTGCTAAACTTAAATGATTAGATCATAATACTTATTCATTATAAATCACATCTATGAAAACACCAAAAAAAAAAACCATGAAAAACAACAAATATTCATACAAACTAAAATTTTCCCATTTTCATATTAAAAGTTTAGTTGAACAATTTCCTTATAAAATACAAATATACTTATAAATGGGAATTTCCTGCCCCACTTAATTCTTAATATTTTATATGGATATAGTTGTATAGTTGATATGTTGTCATGCATATTTTGTAATTTCAAAGATCACATGGCAACGATAATGTCATGCACACAAAATCAGATCCATATCTGAAGAATGTCATTATATTTCAATACAGTATAATTTTTCTCTACAACCATTATTACCGGTGCATTTTTCTCTTCTGACGATGAAACCAGTCTGACAAAGGGGCTGATTCTCACCTGCTGGCCCCTGCTCAATTCTGCCCTCCTAGGGAACCGAGTTCTTGTGACTGGAGCTAGTTATTCTTCTGGTTTTTCCTGTCCACAGTGTCAGAGGAGTCCACCCTGGAAAAAAGTTAACCCTGGTCTGTACAACCAACAGTGAGGGAACCGAGACCATTGGGGGGAACCCAAACGCCTCCAGAAGTCCCCCTCCACTTCCCAGAGGCACTGAAAGAAGTGGGTATACACCTTTAATAAAACAGGTGACCACACCTATTGCAAAAATTGCTCACACAGCCCATTAGCATCCTTGTGTCTTCTTACGGGTCTAAATTAAAAACAGGTCGTTTTTGTTTCTTGCCTACATAACTTTACATAGTAACATGGATCAGTCCATCTATTGACATCTCATATGCGTCACCAGGATTCAGGCTTTTACAAAACAATTCAGGCTGTGTTTCTCCAGAGGAACCATTATTACCATGATTTTCTCAAATTTGCCCTGACTCATCTGTGTGTGTGTGTGTGTGTGTGTGTGTGTGTGTGTGTGTGTGTGTGTGTGTGTGTGTGTGTGTTTATGTCTTGCTTGCGTACAAACAGGTGTGAAGTGCAGTTCAGAACCAAGGTTTCTAAGTGATCGATCATTATTTTCTGGGACTGAAGGCACTGCTCTGCCTGAAGAGCATGACACCACTATAATTCATCATAAAGTATTCTCAAACCAACGATTATCAGACTAACTGATCAATTAATGATAATTATTTCTACTAAAGACTTTGTATTAAAGATATTATAATTGCATGCAGAACAATCATACTGATGTCAGTTAAAAATATAAACAAACATATATTTTGAAATGGCATGTTGCATGCCTGGGTGTGCCTGATCTGGGAGTGGTCAGTGACAGGGAGACAGGGTTGCCTTTTATGCCTATAATTCGACATGTTTATAACAATTTAAACAAATGAAAGGAAACACAAACTAATAAAAAACCTCCCTTACAGAGGAAACTCTATCACAAAATAAATTTAAAACAACAGCAGCAGCAACAGCAGCAGCTGCCCACTTTATCATCAGACTTTTTCAGTCTTACCCTCCTCCCTTAGCTAGCACTGCTGGCGCTTTTCAATGTTTTTTGATTGCACAAATGTGGTATTGTTAGTTAGTTGCACAACTAGGACATGGCTGTGGGTGTTGCCCCACAGCTTGTCTGTCAATCTGGGCGGCGTTGGGTGTGGCTCCTAGCTGCATGCCACATGGCAATTTTGTTTTTGGTTGGTTGGGTGAATGATAATAAAAAAAATGACCAGGAGCAAGTACTTCTGTTCCAATTGTCACAATAATAAAAGTCATAAAAGGTTCAACATGCCAAGGCTGAATAGCTGAAACCAACACAACATTGCAGCAACTGTCACAGCTGCCGTCAGTATGAGAGCCAAGCTCTGAGGAAATTATTATGTTTTTAAGAGGATTTTTTCTCAAGTATCAAGCTGTTTTTTGAAACATCGCAAAATGATGTATTACAGCCACACAACTGTTGTCTTTGTTTTAGATTTACAAAAAAAACCTCAATTTAATTTTTAATACAAGGGAGTGATATACTTTTTCTTAACATTACAAATGTCAGCATGAAAATGAGCCCCAAAAAAGGAGATAAGATCACATTATATTATTATTTTATAATTATAATTTTTTTACAATTATTATTTTCATATAGCCTATTGCCTTCTTGTCTGCCTGCCTGTCTGTCTAGGTGCTTTATCTTTGCATTTAAATTCATAGCATTTTAAAGCAACATATTCAATTTGGTGTCTCTGTATAACAATCTAATTATTAATTATATTATTGCTTTCTAATACAGATCAAGGGTGTGTTTGGGTGTAAGCACCAACTCGATGGCCAGTTTATTAAGTACACTTGTTGGTGCAGTGTAGTAGCTCCTCTCATGGGGCACCAAGTAGGTTGGTACTGTGGAGCTTAACTATAGAGTATATATAGTATGTTGTGGCAACCCCGGGGCTTACGGATGGCAGATGCGGCAGAAGCCGCTCCCCCCTCAAGGGCAGGTTCTTGAGGGGCGGTACGTTCCCTCCCCAACAATCACTGGCACAGCTGACACGTATCGGCTGATTGGAGAGGGAAAGAAGAAAAGCAGACACCAGGGAAGAGAGGTGAGAACAAGGCGAAAGTAACAAATGCCGATCGGGAAAGACGTATGCTCTGTTTTGCAGCTCCAACCAGAGGACGTGCCAGAGTGAAGCCCCGAAGTCTTCCCCGCCGCCGCCGGAGTCCTCGAGATCCACCGCCGAGGCAAGCCCGGTCGGCCTGCGCGGCCGGCACCGACCCTCCGACCTCCGGTACCACCACAGACAAGGAGGGGAACCTCAGGAAAAGACAGATCCTCGGGGACCTCAGGCACCGCCATGGCCACGGAAGGGTCCCGGTCAGCTCCCCTCGTGGATCCGGCGACGTCAGGCACCGCCACGGCCAAGGAGGGGTCCTGGTCCACTCCCCAGGCGGGGCAAAAGACTACAGACACCGCCACGGCTACGGAAGACGGCCGGCCAGCTCCACCAGAACCGGGCACCCCAGACACCGCTACAGCCTGAGAAGATTCCCAGGCCGGGTTGGGGAGGCTGCAGGACAGCTCCCCCCTCACGGAATTGTCCGAGTTTCCCCTGGCCGCAGAAGAATGGTCCGTGGAAGATCCAGCCCTGAAACAGGCGTGGAGCCAGGTCCAGGTCCACGACGGGCAACCCCAGGAACCGGTAAGACCCCCACCTGACTTGTATTACTCCACTAAACACGGAATGTTATATCGGGTGCTGGAGAGGGGACGGGAAGTCCATGAACAGTTAATGGTCCCCAAGTGCTGTCTTCCAGGTCCTTTATATGGCCCACTCCCATCTACTTGGGGCCCACCTGGGCATGGACAAGACCAGGGAGAGAGTGGTTGCCCGCTTCCACTGGCCCGGCATGAAAAGGGACATCACGGAGTATTGCACCGCCTGCCCGGAGTGTCAGCGCACCGCCCCTAGACCCTCCGCACACAACCCCCTCATCCCTCTCCCCTTCATTGAGGTCCCCTTCGAGCGGCTGGCGATGGATATCATGGGACCTCTACCCAAGACCTGCCGGTGTAGACACCGCTACATCCTGATCCTGATGGACTATGCCACTCGCTACCCGGAGGCCGTACCTCTCCGGGCAGAGAACTTTTTTTGCTGTTCAGCCGAGTAGGGATTGTAAAGGAGATCCTGACGGACCAGGGGACCTGCTTCATGTCGAGCGTGTTGAAGGAAGTGCTCCACCTCCTGCGGGTGACGCAGCTGAGAACGTCGGTGTACCACCCTCAGACCGGCGGGCTCGTGGAGCGCTTCAATAAAACGCTGAAGCAGATGTTGCAAAAGGTGATGGAGGAAGACGGGAAGAATTGGGACCAGCTCCTGCCCTACGTCCTGTTTGCCATCCGGGAGGTTCCC
>JAOYSI010008355.1:0-11567 GCA_025775065.1 Hiodon alosoides | reverse complement strand
ATAAACAATTATTCATGTTGATATGGCAATAGACAAATAATTCAATAATGTTGTATCAGTGAGGCAATACACGTGTCAATTCTATATTTATATATATGGTCCTTTACTAATAGGGCAGAATATATTCATTGTTGAGGTGTTCTGAGAAAGGTTTTTACTCTGAGATAAAGAATAAAATGCTCTAGTCTGTAGTCTCTCCAAAACGTTGTAGAAGTTTAAAAACATTAAGAAAGTAAATATTTATATACATTTCCAATTTCAAAGCATTGGGAGAGGCTTGCCACCACTATGATGAATACATTTACTTTTAAATTAGCTGTTATAATAACTGTTCACTTATCTCAAATTATTCCAACCTACCAGGCTGAAAAGATCTAATAACGATCCTCAGTGTTTCTCTATGCATTATTGTGATGATTTTGTGGCTGGCATTCTTTGATTTAGATTGATATACCTAAATCAGCCAATCCGGTCTCATGAGAAATACATGCACAGGATATTAAAATACATAATACTTAGGTTTCATGCTTTCATGCTCCTCACTGCACCCGAAGGCCACTGGAGGAACTGCACGGTGCCTATGTGTAACGCGTCATACTTACGGCCGCATTCACGTGCCTGTTGAGCAAGCTTTGCTTAAAGCAGCTCATTACGACCTTTCTAAGATGTTTAGACCCTTTAGTGATGTCAGGAATGTGTGGTAGATCTGGGTTCTACTCCTCCCAAAAGGAACTGCATCTCACATTTAAGGGTGGGCAGCGTAGTGATCATGCTTGAGACATTGGTGGTCTGACTGTAATTTGTTAATGTTGCACCAACCTCATTTAGAAGTCAAGACAAGGTTTGCTGTCATTGCTGTGGTCGGAAATAAAAGTAGACATCATAAATAAACAGTCAACTTAAGTGGAAGTTTCCAGCTACATGAATAGTTTGATAAAATTTATTCCACATTCCATTGCCTTCAGTTTTCAAATTGTCATTTAGATGAAAGTGGATTCCTATATAGGAATATAATTAACCAATAGCAGAGTAAATTCACTGTTCCGTTTTTGACACCCATTGGTTTTTAGACTGATGGTTTTTAATGAAATAACGACCAAGGTAACGTAATTTTGGCATGTAGTATTTGTCTGTTTTAAACTTGGATTGTTTTATTTTTCTATTTTTATAGAAATTTGGTTTAATATAGTATATATATGCCCCATTGCCAAATCACTCTTCAGACGCATGTCGTTCTTTTTCCAGGTCCTGTTTAACAGTCAGGCATGTAGGCTGTAACTGGTCAACAGCTTCTGTCTTGCACCCTCCTTCGAAGGCTGAATTTAAATTTGGGAAAAAAACTAAGTTTATCACAGATTTAATTATCGTGAGCGCAATATGTGTTTAATTTTCTCTGGCCCATTAGTCAAAACTAATTAGGAGTCTCCTGCTCCACCACAAGAGATCACTTAATTGAAATGATCTCAAAAGATTTAATCAATACCCAAACCTATACTCTTTCTTTTCATAAAAATATTCATTCTTAAACATAATTTTTCATACCATTGTTTTACTGCGATGGAATAGCTAACACCGTGTTGCACATTTAATCCTATGTGCTTTGTATAGCAGACTACAAAACATATTGTGCAAAAAGCCAAAATTCAACTTCAAGTTACCTAGCTAATGCACTGTATTATCAGGTTAGGAAATAAGCTCCTGACTGTGAAGGGCAGGGCAAAACATTGTCTCTTCCCAGCACGTCCTTCCAGTGTCTAAGCAGCAGAAAGCTGCCCCTTAACACCACCAGTCCACAAATGTTGAGGAAAAGAAAAGAAAAAAGTCAAGGGTCTCACACCCCAACGCATGACCTATACCTGGACCCAGTGGATATCCTTTGTGTCTCATTAATAAAAAATAAGAGATCCATTCCATTGTTGATGTTGTAGCTTTACCTATTGTTAGCACGCTTATTAGCTGAGCGGTACGCCAGAAAATTCAGTCTGAATTGACTGCAAACAAGCCAGAAGTGAAAACAACCATGAATTAGTAGGGACATACTGTACTTCATTACATATTTTTCAGAGGGATGGTCTACTTACACCCACGGTTATCAAGGCAATGGAGTCCATCAACAAACAGTGCATCAAGCATTTTAATATGCAGGTGAACTGACAGATTGTGCTGTAAAAAGGGGGCATGATTGGCAGCTGTGCTGAAAGACAGTGCAGCTATATGAAGGTTGATACTATTAAACTGCAAAACGACATGCCCATAGGGAGATCACTTTTTGAATTAATGGTTGAATTATGTAATGGTTACTTACGCAGAAACAATATGGACTATATGTAGTTTTATAGGAAACCTATAACATTGTTTTAATATATTGTGTTTTATATATACAATAGCAATTCAAAGACCGCTTTGGTGCATTATATAAAACGTTTGATACCTTGTACAAAGGATATTAAAGCTTACTTGTGGATTGTTAAATGTTCAAAAAAAACTTAGGTAATCACTTGTTCCAGTTCATAATGAACATTAAACCAAGCCCCTTCTACTATCTTACTATTACTCTGAAGATGATTGAGCTAATTCATTTTTTGTAATGCCTTTTTAAATTAGTAAAAGTGTCTAGGGCATACTTTGACATTTCAGTTCTAGCCTATCTAATTTTATATTTAAAATGCATAATTTGTAAGGTCATTTCATGCTGCATCATTGTGCATGCAAACCATTCATAGCAAAAATGGTTGTGACTTGAGGCGCCTACTGGTGGCAGATGCATGAATGATCTCGCCAAATAAATCTGAGGGGGGAAAAAAATAAAAAATTCTATATATTGTACATTATGTATAATTAAAAAAATCAAACTAAATAAAACTTGATAAACGGCGTATGAAATACAAACGCAACTCTACGTGCCAGAAAGAGAAACGCGACTATCAAAAATAAGTACAATATGAAATGTGTTCATACGCGTACTTCCGCGTACTTTCATGACAGCTGCTGTGTTGTGCCCTATTACGTTTTTATCCAAAACAAAACCGTGGCTGAGAATAGTTAAATTTGGTTCCGTGATTAATAAATTGCAACGAAACGTAGCAACGGTATAGCAAATTTCATTATCGTGAGCTTGAGGTATTGGATTTTGTCATGTACAATTCACTTTGAAGTCAAATGATCTCAAGGGCATAGCCCCCCGTCAATTGCTATCTTTAAAAAGGAGTCCCTTGTTTGTGTAAATCATTGCAACTACTACTTACAATTCGTCCTATGTTTACTTTTTAAATAATCTACTGGTTTTTATCGGCGTCGTTTCCCATGGCGCATTACATTACAGTCTGGAGCAAAACTGACTGAACTAGTCAGCGTAGACATCCTTCCCAGGGTCACGTCTTCAATTCTCAAGTTAACGTGGGCGTGCAGTGGAATGCCTTGGTTCAGTATGAGAGCTACAATCCATCGCAAGATTGTCGGTGGGCCGTGGATCACAAACAGCGGAGACAGATTTAGTTGGGAGATAAAAAGCTATGAATCGGAGATGATTTAAGGCTTTCCTGCGTTCTGTCCCCGTCTGCCTGTGACAGCTGGGATTGAGTCACAGGAAATAAGAATAGACACTGGCAGAAAAAGCAGTGTGGCAGGGCTCCCATCCGCCAATGACTGTCCTTTATCTGGGCCCGGCTTTCAGGCATTACATAAAACGATTTAAAAAGAGTCAGATGTATGTCCTCTTTGTATTCATTTGCATATTAGATTGCTAAGTGATCGGCTCACTTACAAAAATGAAAGTTGAAAATTAAAGCTGTTGATTTCTTTTTTTGTTCCTTTTTTCCTTTTATACTTGTATTTTGCGGAAAAGTAAATCATACATAAATACACAAAAAACCAACAAGGCTATTTAGAATGGGTGGGGCAATTTGCAATGAAGGAATGAGTCTGTATTCAATTTGCCATTTGAAATGGACAAAGGTGCTGGCATTTAAAGATAGAAAATCTAACACTATATTCTTTGGCTAATTTTGTAGTGTGGCAAATTTAAGTCATGATCTACAAAACATAAAATATTGTTAGTCAATTTTCTGCATCCTTTCAATCGCTCACATGTCACATAACTCCGAATAAAACAGACATTGAAAACAAGCATGCATCCTGATTGCTGTGTACTAGTGTGTGTCCTAGATCTGTATACCCTCGCTTAGGCCGTTTTATTGTTTTTTTTTTTTTTAATGTTTTTTTTCTTTCTTTTTTCGTAATAAAGCTTGATCCCTTACTCTGACCCAATTGGAAAGTCCAATGTAATTATTGGCCGTTGCTTTAAGGTTCTTAAAGAGCCATAATCTGTTGTTTTTTTTTGTTTTTTTTCCCAGAAATAAATTTAGTTTTGTTGTGTGAATAAACGATGAGGTTGACCACAAAAGGAACTCATATTAACTATTTCAGGATTCATTTCTGTTTGGACTTGCAGGTCGTGTGGTGATTTCTTTGAATGTTAACTTTTAACAGGTACGCAGGATTGCATGGATGGAAGCCATGCGCTTTGTGTGAGCTTCTTCGACCTCGACAAAGACTGTGTGTGCCAAATTAAACAAGAAAGCTGGTATTACACAGGAGAAAGAAACCACATGTTCCAAGATAGCTGTGTCCTAAATGTCACACTTTTCTTATTAGTTTTTTTTTTCACACTTTTTCTTATTAGTTGACCAATGACTGAAGTGTAAGATTAGCAACATCATTTCCCTCTCGGTTATTCTGCTATATCCTAAAGTGGCTAGCGTGTTTTAGAATCGGGTCCAGAAGGAAGGTGTTTTACTTGATTTGTTTTCATTCACATTTAGCCTCTGTCTCTTTATCCCACGCGTCTGGTTCTCCCATCTCTGTGGTTAGGATAACTGGTAAACATCTCAACCAGTTACATTTTAGTCATGTAGCAGATGCTCTTATCCAGCGCGCCGTAGTTGAAATAACTGGCTGAATTTAGGCCCTCGGCGTGATTCTGTGAATATTTTAGAATCATATCTGGTCAGAGCAGAGGCAGATGGAGAAGGTTAAAGGGTTAATAACCCTGTTGAAGTACATTGAATCCAATTTTCTCTGTTTCAGTTCTATCAGTTTTTACCACATTTATATGCACATATGCATTAGCAAGGTGACTCAGATTATTCAGGAATAAACTTATGCTTATGTGTTTAAAAGGTGTATGTTAGAAACATGAACATCAGCTGCATGGAAATCTCTCATTAGGTCTGAGAACCACTGTGCCCAGTACAAAGTGCATAGACATTACGTGATTTGTTTTACGTAGTAAGGTGAAACGTAATCAACAACACCTTTTCAAATTTCACTCTTGGAAGTTTATTCAGGGACCCAACACTATATCTCTACTGTTTTAGATTAATTGCAATTACAGGAAAAGGATTCAGTTCACTTATCTTGATTACCTACTGTCTAAGTGTGTAAAGCACAGCCATTCAGAACAAAATAAATTTTAAATAATAAATATGCATGTTGACTCACAATGTGATTATTGTTTGCTTTAACCTTGCAATTTTACACCAGAACTAGAATGCCCTTTATAAAGGAAGGGGGAAACAGAGAAAAAGGTGTCATATTAAATGGTTAGTCAAACGTTCCCCTGTACCTTCTAGCTGAATTAATTCTCTCTATGTCAAAGTCTTCGAAACAGCCGAGTAAAGATTCCCACTTTGACATCTGGGGACCTACGGAAGAGCCCATTTTCTGGGAACTGGTGATTCTAAAGCCATTAACATATTTTATTAACGGCTATCCACTGAAATGGTTCCAAGTCCAAGCTGTCTTTGTGCCTAGCTGATTTGGATGCCAAGGGCATTTAGCTCATGCCATGTAAATAATGTAAAATAAACTGGGGCAAGTACTGAATATCCCTCTCCAACTGCTTCCATCACAGATGCTGCTTCTTGGGGCGACAAAAAAAGAAGAAGAAGAAACAACGGTTTTATATATATATATATATATATATATATATATATATATATACAGGGATGAGGAATGAACCTTTCTTCTTCTTCAGTGCCAAGTTCTTTGGTGTATAGTTGCAAATATCAAATTAGCGGTATCACTTCTAAAAAGGGGAACCGGAACTGAAGAGCAGGCGGGCAGCTTGTTCCCCTGGGGCTGAAGTCTCGCGCTACGTTCAGGGAGCCGCGTTGCTGGTTGCATTTAGCTCACCAAGGAGCTGTGAAAAGCTTCTGCCAGAGCGGGATATCGTCAGCGGTATGCGGCCTGAAGCCACTGGGCAGGAAGTTGAGTCTTCCTCAGTTTGGCGGCCAGATTGGAAACTTGAGGAACTTCTGGCCCTCACTGTCACCAGCGGTTTTGATGGAAAAAGATAAATTACCCAACGCTGCAGTTAATCAGTACACTCACCACATCAAAGCTCTCCGACTTTCATCGTTTGTATAAATTAATTGGAAAAATAGCCCTTCTCATAATCTGTACATCACTATATGCAGCGTACCACAAACTGTGACAAATTCTGTACGCCTGTGATGTTAAACCATGTTATGTTTTCAACATCCACTTGAAAGCAGTAACCTCTCTAATGGACCTTTAGCTCCACTGTTGCTAGAGCTCTTAAAACTTCTGCCAAAACCATCATCATATTATCACAACATGATGATTTTCTACTGTTTATCTGGTGCATGGCCAGGCATGAGAGATCCAGGCACTCTGTTGCTTTAAACCATACACATCATAACCAGTTAAAGATCCAGTTATTTATGGTGTGTGAGTGTTGGTTGTTGTCCCCTAATTTGTTTTCAATGGAATTACATTTCTTTACTTTTTTTCTGCTAATTACTTACAGCTCAAAATAGTATAATTCCACTGACAATGATCATTATGTGTGGTATGTTAATGATATCATTTTGACATTTTTCAGTGAACCATACATACAAGCATTCCTTAAACTGTGTCCAAGAAACGAGTTATGCACTGTTTGAAACAGAGATGCTTCAACACAACAGGCTAAGTAGATGATCAATAAAACACCAAGATGAAACCAAGATGAAAGATTGAATTGTGGTTTCGAATATGAATATCCCCCGCATGATACTGAAATTATATAAACGAGATGTTGATGCTAGCCAAATGGGGACACGATGACTACCTTTGTTAGTACATATTTACCTTTCCATAATATTGTTTAAGTGCAGGTTATTATAGAAAGCGCTAGATTGCAAGCCAGAGCCATAATAACGAGAAAATAATGTGTCACGGTTTTGCTTCCCTTGCATTAACAAATAAGGGGATAATTGTTGTCAGCCAGTCACTGGCTCTCGGTGTTTGTCTGATTTGGTTTGCAGGTGTGCTTTTGTTTTGTGGGTCACCTGAGCCCTAGGAGAAAAAGGCAATGCTGTTTCACAGGAATGTAAAGGGTTGATTTAAAAACGGAAAATAATATGACTTGTGTGCAAAATCCAGTATTGAATTATCCATATTATTGTTATTATTATTATTATCATCTTAATGCCTTAACTATTCTACATGTCTGTGTAAAGTTCTTTAAGGAAATCTATTTCTACTCCAATGGTAAATATTTCATGAGTAAATCAAGATGGATGATTATATAACGATAACGGTGCAGTCGCGTTGTGAGGAACGTACAATATGTTGGCAGAGCAGTGTTAACCATTAGCATACGTTTGACTGGATGTTAAGTTCAATAAATGGGGTCCGGGTCTTCTGTTGCAGTGTACTATGGAAAACCTGTTCCTCTCCTCCCTGGGTTAATTTTCCCTGGCTGATGGCCCGCCCCTATAGCAATCTGTATTTTTTTCGCCAGTTTCTGTGAGCACGTTTGTGCCCAACAAACAGAATTCTATCCCCCGTAAGCCTGGAATCTCGGAAGGAACAGTGCAAGTGGCGTCCTTCCAAAAAATGAATAAAGCCCCCTTTGAAAATAACCACCTTAAGATTCCCTCTAGAAGGCTCTTAACCAAAAACGGCACTGTCATCGCAAGGTCTAACCGACTCGGGCTTGTTTCAGTGATTACTGTATGATGTATGCCTACTATTAAACAAAAGGTCTGCAGGCAGCTTGCTAAATCTTAGACCTATCACAATAGTCTGCCTTTTCTGTTTCTGATATTTCCAGGAATAGTGGCAGCGTGCTGTTTGGACGATGCACTCAGAAACTAATGGCCATTTTGCATATATATTCAAAAAGTATCGAATGCAAAAAGGTTCAGATTAAACGGCTAGTATATTTATTAGTGTTCCAACCAAGATGTTTTTGGGGGACATGGTTTTCTGAATCTTATTGCTTTTCTCAGTCAGGGCTATTGACAGATCAGAAGCTGTGGAAACCGGTACGCCCCCTATGAACTGCATGTTCTTCATCACTCTGAGACTAGCCAACTGGAGCAAATGACATCAGAACCTGAAGATTTGAAATAGGATTTGTCTGGGATGTGACAGCATGTCTATGCCCAGAAATATTTCGGCATATAAAAGTGTTGCGGAAACTTACACAGATCATGCTCTCTGTTTTTAATCTTTCCTCAAACTGCATCATGCATGCTGTGACACTTTGCCAGAAAATGTATTTCCTGGGACTGGCTTCTTTTCAGATGGTGATATGCTGCTGATGTCATACTGCGATGTGTGATTTCGATATGGCCCAAAAATTATAGATAATTTTCACAAATGGTAGAGAGACAGACAGGTTGATTGAAGAACAGGTGCAATAAATTTGCAAGACTATAAATTTTACCTTGAATTATACTCAGACTGCCTTCTCTCAGTTTTTCCCCTACACCAATCCTTATAAGTGGAAACTATAAATTTTACTCTGCCATAAAAACAAAATTCGCTCACAGGTTGTGCCGGGCGTATAGTACAGTATAGTGTAGTACAATTTTAATTTTAAGGTTGTTCCTCTTCATAACCTGCTCACTTTAAAATGATTAATTTAAAGATATAACCGGGGTGTTTAGCTTTAAGCCATTAGTTTATTCTCAGAGGTAACTACCGGCTGCTTGGTTTGGGAATATTCACCTCACAGTATCATCTGGTGTGCAAAAAAAAAAAAAAAAAAGATTAGAAAACTATTTCTCGAAAACTATCATGTTCAAGGACTGTCTCCATCTAGCTGTGACCTCCCATCACTGGTTTACTTGGCTGCGATTAGTGATTAGTGACAATCATGCGCTGCCTCTGTGGCAATTTCACTAAAATCACTTCCCACTGTCGCCACATCCTACATCTTACTATGGATTATGCGATTTGCTTATCATGTTTACACATGGCCGGTGGGTAATAACAATCGTCCTTTGACTATGGCTCTGCATTAGGCCCTTATTGGAGGCGACTTTACCCCAATGCTGACTGACAGATATCTAGGCGTTTACGGTCAATATTGAAGGCTTAAGTTCCCAAGAATAGCACTCCAGAACACAGAGGACTTATCCCCCCACGCGCATACAGTCGCACTCGCACACATAGTTATACACACACACACACACACACACACACAACCACTATTCAATTACTTCTGACATCCACTCTCAAAATGCAAATGAGCATCTTTAAAATAGGGTAAAACATTGACTGGAGGTAAATTTATTCTGTGCCTCGATGACCTCCATTTTAACAGCGCAAAGCAAGCCATGTCCTTGTATGTACCTGTCGTTGCTGCAGAAATGCACGCAATAAAAGAGCAGAACAGATTATATTACCGTTTATATAGAATTTCACATTTGAGCTGATAAAATGGCGTCTGTTCTGCAAATGGAACTGTAAAAACAAATAGTATGTGGCATGGCAATACAACAGTTACAGGCACCATATGATTCATTTAGGCAACAGCCTAGTGACTACTTGGTCTCCATGGCATGCATCAGCTTTCTTGGAATAATGAGCAAGTTTGTTTGAGTTCCGTGTAGTTATGATGTAGTCAGAATGAGGGCCATCCGTTGATATTTTTTACCTCGGCAGTGCCCGCAGTACCATCAGCATCTTATTTTGGCAAACACGTGTCCTGTCCTCACGTCTGACCTGCAGTGATGGGGCGCTTCTACACTGGAAGTCAGCACTTTTTAAAGTTTCTGTTGTTGTTTTTTTTAGCTTTTCCCAGAAAACCCCTTTGCTGAACATTGAAGAAGCCCAGCTTTACACTCATGACATTCTGTCAGTCCAAAGCCGCGCTGCGTAATCACCTGTGAAGTTACCGTAGGCATCCCTTGACTAAACCATCCAGACTGCAAACACCTCTGACACCTCTGTGCTGGAAAAGTGCACATTTCACGGTGCCGAGAGTTCGGATTGGCCACAGTTAGCCTGGGATCACAGTCCTTCAAATGCTCCACAAGAAACTACCTATGTGAATGGCTTGATACGGTCAGTTGCTGTCGGAAAAAAACCCTGACAGTTCCACTGTCGTTTCCGACCTGAATCAACCGCAGGGATCCCTCGCTGCTTGGTTTACGGAGGAGCAGCTTTTGGATTAGGGGGGAGGAAAAAAAAACAACAACTAATCTTTTACGTCAGAGAGGATGGACCCGGGATGCAGAGGCAGGGGATTGTGTGGGTGGCATGTCTTATGACAAGGGATTATTTCCCATCATGCACCACCTTCTCTCCAATCAGCCGTGCAGCGACTTTACTCCCTCGAGATTGTGCTCCTGGGGCATGTCGGTGAAGCGGAGGGTCTCCAAGAGAATTTAAACATTGCCGCTAGAGTAAATCTCTTCCCACGCTGCAATCCTTGGGTTGGGGGCGACATATCTTTCCAAAATATTAATGGGCCATCAAGCCAGAATATATCAAGGCAATTGCCATCGCAAAGCCAACATCCCGGCTAACACCATTGAGTTCAGAATATTAGGAGAGTTTTACATTCGTTTGACATCCCTGCGCTACCAGTTTTGCATACCATTGCAGTTTAACTTAAAAAAATGTTTTACATTTCAATTTCAATTTGGTATGATTTAAACTCACAGATATTTTGGGAAGACTTTTGTGTTTAGTTTAGTGTTTAGCATCTTTTCTTAACAAAGTTACCCGTGTTAGCAGCCTTCAGGAAATGGGGTATTTAATAAATTATCCACACTCAGTAGTGATTCATTCATTAATTCTGGCCCAAGTACTGCCATTAAAAAGCATGACAATTTGTCTGCAGCTTAGAGAAAAGTCCATTAAAATAAAATTCTCTAACTAAAGCAGTTTTATTGAGTTTTTTTGTGTTTTTGGAAATATCCATGTGACAGTTATCCCTGAAAAACACTAATAAAGTAACTGCAAGAGCGGAATTGGTGATTCTTAGGTTGTTAATTAATTAATTGTAGTTATACAAAAAAATATGGTTCAGATTGTACAACAAATGGTAAGGCAACATGATCAATTGGTTTGCTTCTAATAGCCTGATTAAAAAAAAAATATATATATATATATATATATATTTGTAATAAATAATAATATTAAAGCCATCAGTCTGAATTCCTCAGTTGGATTTGCCTTAGATCATTTATACAGATGCTTTAGACTGAAAAGCACTAAAAGAATCACAGCATTTGGTTCTCTTAAAAAATAATAACTTATATATA
>JAOYSI010008354.1:0-11567 GCA_025775065.1 Hiodon alosoides | reverse complement strand
TTTTACAATAAGATTGTTACAAGGCACTGACAGATGGCAAACGGTTATCCAGAGGTAACACACACAAAAAAATAAAAATAAAATAAAAAAACTCAAAATCAATAGGGGCAAACATTTTCCCTGGCCTAAGAGGCAGTTGGAGTGAATATATTTAGATTATTGATGAAGACTTTTTGAAAGACAAAAAGATCATCTTACTAGTACGTAGAACACAGTGAGAAGCAAGCAAATTTCCAGAAGGAAGATGTCCATTTGTCTCAAGCAGTCTGTCTGAAAAATATATTGATGGCATATTTACTAGCTGGTTTTAATCAGTATGTTTTAAAAAAATATTTCTAATTATAGTATAGTGTGTTAACAAACTATATATGAGACAATTAAAGTAAATATATAGCATTCTAGTTTTGGGAAGCTTACACCAGACACTTATTGCTGTACATCAATCTATAAAGTTAAAATACAGTTTATAGGAATTATTATGGAACTGAATTCACAATGTTGATTGAAAGCACCTTTACTGTTTTGAAACAGTAGTGAAACTTTGGATGACACAGAGTGTACATTTTGCATTTGCTGGGCACTGCACTGATGACTCTAGTAGTTTTCTTTTGGACAGATCGAGCACTGCTGGATGGTTGATCAATCAATCAATTTTATTTTTATACAGTGCTTTTAACATGTTGCCATGTCACAAAGACGCTTTACATACAGAAAGATACAGTATGTCCCAGGCCTGACCCCCCAAAAGCATGCCAGTGGCAACAGTGGCAACGAAAAACTCCCTAGGCTTGCAGGAAGAAACCTTGAGAGGAACCCGGCTTAGTGGGGGAGCCCATCCTCTGCTGGCTGGCACTGGGAGTTGAATTAAAAAATTAATGAATGATGAATGCAGATGCTTCACAACAATACCGCAGCTTATTGCAGGTAAAAACTAAATAAATTATTGGATTCTTGGAAATTCAAAGAACAAAGAACATTAACAAAGTATAGTGGGAAAAAAGCAGCCTAAATCATCAAAATTCAAACTTGATTGGAAAACCCATAATCTTAGATCTAATCATAATCTTCTTCGATCATTAGTTTCATAAATCCTGGCAAGGTACTCCATGAATCCTTGACTCTCTGTTTAACAAAGCTCATTCTTTTAGAAACGTAGATTGATCCTTTGCCTCCTTTTAATGAGTTAAGTTATTTTATTTCTCTCTACAAATCATTTCATTCAGGCCTGGCACTAGTCTAGTTGCTCTTCTGTGTACCCCTCTAGGAGCTCGGTTGCCTTTGTGTAACAGGGACCAGAAGCAGAATGTAGTATTCCGTGGGTAATCTCCTCGGCTCCCGTTTCAGGTGCTTCCCCTGTGAACCGTTCCCTTGCATTTCTGCCCTGTTTCTAGCCAGGGCTGATCCTCACTCTTCGGATGCACACACTTGCCAAGCCTCCTAACCTGGCCATGCTGCATACAGCTGTCCCTCTGAAGAAGAGAGAGCCTTTTTTGGAATTACCTCTTAAGGCAGAATCTCACTGGGCCCATGCCACCTAGGCACATGTCTCCTTTGGGCTATGACTGCAGCAGCCATGGCACCTCTGGTTTCAGCTGCTGTGCTTGAAAGTACGTCTCCATATACGGTTAGCAACGGCATGCTAGCTGGTCTTGGTTCTCATCTTCTTCCACAGTGCAGGTAACATTAGCAACACAGTAAATCAGCCAAGTCCCCTTCTTGGGCCAATATGACCTCCAGGTTTAGTAGGAATACTGGCTGGGGCAACAGATTCAAGCCCAGGGAATGTGGTGGTCTGCAGTTAAACAGTTTCCACCACCTGCCAATTACAGGAGTGGAAGTACCTTTTTGTGAATAAAGGCATTCGCAGTAAAAAGATCCTTTCCCCCCACACCCGAAGAACATACACTGCCCCCTCATGGCAACCCTCTAGACAGACAAAGTCTCTATCTAAGTGACGATGCCTCACCTCCTCTGGCATGAGTCATTGAGGGTTTTGAAGTCACCTATCCGGTCAGTCAACATTCACACAGTGATTCCAGATTTCCCAATCTCTCCAAATAGCCCCAACTTTCTAATATAGGCCACATAACTCCTAGATAGTCCCTTTCACAGAACATAAAATGTAGGGTATCAAGGTTTAAAAAAAAAAAAAAAAAAAAGTGAAACAAACATGTTTTACATGTATATTACTTTTTTGACCAAATGTGTCCTTTTTTATTAATATAAATTCAGAATACATAAATGGACTTTGAAACTATTTTAAAATTCCATATTCTTCTTGATCAGTTAATCCTGAAAACTGCAAACAGGCCTAAATCAGTCGTTTCAATGTAATTGCTTAGTGAATCCAGCCTATTTCCAGATTTCAAACTAATGCTGGAAAATAGACAAAATGTTTAACATGCTGCTGGTGTATTTCTTGAAATTTCTTTCATGCAAAAAAATGTATCTAGACAGATAAGGATCATACAAATGTCCACTATAAACTGCTTTGATTTAAATAAAAGCTTATTGGGACAGAAGGAAAACTCATTATCGATACAGCAAATGTATATCAGTCTGCAGTGCATAGCAATAACCCAAACTGCCTAGACTCTAAATCAATAGGTTAAAAGAAACAGCTATTGAGCTTGTGTGAGTATATGTGTGAGAATTCAAATTATTGAAAAACATGATATGAACACTGCTTTGGATTTTGTTATTCACATACAGACCTGTCTGGTTTTTTCCCACACATGGTTTTAAATTTATAAAACATAGCTATTTAATATGTTGTGCAATTTCAATACGCTTGTGTGTTATAAAAACCAAGGTTCCAAAAATCCGGATCATAGGAAGTATAGACACATGGTGAAGCAAACGCATCCAGTATTGTGTCGGAGCGTTATATAAGAGCACTAACTGTCCTTTTGTATTTCAATCAAGCGAAGAATGACCTTGAGATACAAAATCCAATAAAAATAGACGTCGTTCTTCATCGAAAATAAAATCTTAAAAGATCGAGAGAGAGAAAAAAAAACGGTTTCTGACTGTATTTTGCACAGTTAATACTAACCTGTTAAAAACGAAAGGTTTGGTTTAAATATACCGCAGTTTATTAATGCTAATTAATAAAAGACGCGATATTTCACCGGATAAAAATTGTCCAGCTTCAACACATTTCCTCCTCGAATTCAAATCATTGAAGGTTTCCACTTAATTGTTTTGTAGCGTCTTTTAATCTTAAATGATCTGCGCCTACCAACGTCGCTGCTATGAATCAGGGACATCATGTGAGAGCAGCACTGCGCTATTGTGAAGAGTAATGTGGCAGCTCTACACCGCCTTTCATTGCTATATGACTCCATGCCCACAGTGAGTAACGTGGAGAGGTATTCGTTTTTTTACGCTTCAGCATTGCATTTAGGGTATCAAAGTTTTTAAGTCTATTAACAAATTTGCAAACAACATTTAATCAACAACAGCTTTGACTTTCGAGGAAAATACCGTGCAAGACTTCGCTTTTTGTGCATAAACATTCAGCTTGTACCACTAGCAAGATTATTAAGTATTTTCATTAGAAAAGCATGATGCCATTGAAATGCAAAATATCACAAGAATGCAATGCTGCATTAAGGTATGTTTTACTCGTTTGCATGATAATCAAGCCAATATAATACGAAAGGCAAAAAAGATACTCCAGAATATTATAAATGAGCATTAATAAAATATATTGCACCATTCACAATAAAGATTAAAACTAAGAACAGTCAACCCCCTCTTCTTCATGTCGACATTTAAAAAATATTCTTACCTGACACTAATGGTGGTCTATTCTGATGGAGATTCTGATAGACGGTCAAATGGTATGTCTTCAGATAAAATGTTTTCTTCAGAAATAAATTAGATAAAAATTGCAGATGCAGTTCGAGTGGAGATGCCGCAGGGACGGATCCCTCTCTGCTGTTAAGGCTACGTGACGCTAGAGAGAAGGCGTCATACCATGTGCATCACGTCTCGACCTACAGTAGGTAGAGTGGTTGGTTCTGTTTTGCAGAGGACCACTCGTCGACGAATGGCTTTCTTTCAGTTAACTAGATACGCCTCCTTTTCTGCACCTAGCTTTTGGACTAGAAGTAAAATTACATCAGCATTTGCATTTCTCAGTTAAAAGAAGCTGAAGGCTGTTGTTTATTGAGTGACATGTTGTAGTTTCCCATTTGTGTAATTGTAAATTATGTCCTGCGTTTTAACACGCCCCAATAATTATGATTACAAGAAAATGTAACTAAGAAATGCCTTTACTTATAGAAATTAAAGAAATGTAAAGTATTGCAATTCGTGAGTATGGAATTCGTGACTTTATTCGTTTACATTGGCGCAGTCCAGAATGTTAAAAATTATGACGGGTATAAAAACCTCAACAAAATGAATAATTATTTATACAATATTAAATAGGTTTACATTTTAGGTTTACACTTGTTGTAATTACAGACGTCACTGAAATAAAATAATATACATTAATCCATTTTTAATTCACTTGCCTGTAGACCCAGGTCTCTAAAGCAAAATACTTCAGCATTGCTTCAAGCAACACATAGCGGCGCAAGTATTGCAGTTAAATGAAAGCTGGCCGACTTTAGGGAATTCCCTGTGTACAAATTTAATTTTGTCGTGACCTCATTTTCATATGTCGCAGTGTTGCCCCAGTACTCCAATGATAGGAGATTGCCTATGGTTTTTATATGATGTTCAATGTCTAGACGGTCTACACCAGTTGATATTGATTTTAAAGCCGGAATCAAGCATAACGTTATCAGCTCCTTGTCACTTGTGCCCGCAAATTTGTCGAATTACATGTTCATCATTACAATTAGTCTTATAAGTATTATGACATAAACGCTTTTACCCAAACCGACGTAAGCGACACTTTCATAAACATGCCAGTCAGAGCAACCGTACACAAAGTACCATAGGCGGAATCGAAGTGCAGCATCAGTTAATTAGTGCAACATGGGCACGTACAAAATCAAATACAGCTGGTAGCAGCAGTTGCGGTGTCCAAGCAGCACGGTAGGCAAAGAAGCAGTCAGAACGTTCAATGAATGATGAACTTTGATTAACCGATTTTTTGATTAACTGTAATTGCGATTGGCAAAATATTTTATACCTAATGCGGTCTCTAGATTTATTGTAAATAAGAAAAGGTTCCACGGCCAAGGATGGCCAAATTACAACTTCATCAGTCTAACATTTCTGCATTTTTTAACATATGCATTTATATTTCAACTCAGCAGATTGATGGACCGCAGTACCTTATAGGCATATCTAAAAACAAAACACGAACATGGAAATTTAATCAAGTTTAACTCTGAACATAAGGAGGCTAATATGTGCTTATTACATGCGATGCTAAATGTACTTCTCAAGAACAGCAAATCACATTGACTTATAATTGGCCAACCAGTTCGATACTAAGCTTTTCCTAATATTTTTTTCTAATACAGCCGTGGGAAAATAGTAATGCAAAACAATATCTGCCTAATTCCTTTTGGAGCAACAAAATTAATTAATTCATGAGTTAGTTACGGAAACCATAGTCTCAATCACATTTTCAAGGTTATACAACTTTGCTTAAAAGTATGGGGTCATCATTCACAGAACTTCCTAACCAATTCTTTCGTTGCCATGCTGCTTGGACCCTGCAGCTTACTTGAGGGACTTTCAGGAAATTGACTATTAGAGCAGGGCTTTCCAATCCTGTATTTGAATCCTCGTTGTGTTCCAGCTGAGCACTTAAGGACATAAATCAACTAATTATTGCCCTAATTGAACTAATCTTATCTTTTCTCTTGGTAATGAGGTTGAGGACTATTTAAAAATAAATGAAAAACCCCCTCCTGGAAGTTGCACCTCCAAGAACAGGACTGTAGATCATGCAAATTATGAGTCGCAATTGTTATTATACACATAGATAATTGTGTAGGGGAGAGGGGGCAGAAGAAAGCAGGATTACAAGAATCAGCCATACCAAAAGCCTTGTCATGGACTTATGCCTTGGGGAGTCCATTATATCGGTCCCCCTCCTCTCTAATGAGAGAGAACCAGAAGGCACTTGACATCTTAAATTGTCATTATTGTTGGGTTTTCCCAAAGCTAGACTGTTGATTTAATTTATGCTCTTGGTTTACTATTTTGGTGGGTGAACCAAGGGAGATAACCAAGATTCAGTTTGAGCTTATGACATTTAGTATGTGGCACCGTGCTACTAAATAACTCCCCGATTCTCCAAATGATCTCCCCGAAAAAATAACTCCTACCGCCTATCTTTTCTCCTTTGCGTAAGTGTTTGAAAATGGTATCACCATTAGTAAACCTGGCTTGTAGGAATCATAGCAGGTAAACACACTGAAAGGTGCATATCACTGGCCACAATGCCACAGTGCTGAACTGTACCTCAGTGTGAGTGGAACAATTGGCTAACTACGACTATTCTATTGAATGCTGGCATCTCCACCTCCTGCTTGATATATCTCCAGCAGTTCTACAGTGGCCTCAATGTTCACTGCGATGTACGGCAGGAGATTTCCCTAGTTAGTCATTATCGACACACCTCCTTGTGCATGGCGGTAATAGCGTTGATGTCTCTCTTTTCTGGACGTCTGCTTTCAGACCTGAGGCATGAATTTCAGTGTTCTGAAAGGTGTGATGAATGTGGTCAGCAACACTAATATGATTTTTTTTTGGATCACAAATAACTAAGCTTATGTAAGACATAAGTTTGGACAATACTTACTTTTTTCTGAGTTCTAGTGGCATAGTAAGGAGAGCCCAATGGGGAATGGTCACCCCAGGACTGCAATCCCCATAGAGACACAGGAATGAGTCACCTGGCCAATTAACCTCCATTTGGTCGGGTGACATTTAAAAACCAGGAAAAAGGAGACAAAGAAGGCCTTTATTTGGTATGACAGTAATTTTTCCCCACCTTGGTTCAGCAGGTTTTTAAAATTCTGTTATCTTAAATCCTTTTGAAAGTAATAATTTAAAGGCCTACAGATACATTTTTATGTTTCATTTTATTTAAAGTAGTGAAGATTTCTCTTAGATTGGATTGATCATTTGACTCTGCGCACAACTTGCCTATTTACTTTATTTTATTTAAATCATCATCCTAATCCTAATTAAGAACTTTTAGTGCTCAAACCCCACTCCTGATCAATATTCAGTGATCGGATTACTAGATTAACCATGCATGTGTGAGATGAGTTTAGATATCCATTTGATACCATAGGCAACTGTGTTTATTTGTCAGCAGTGGAAAAACATCATGAGCCAGCATAAAATATTTTTATTTTACACTGCACCAACCATTTTAATATTGGAGACATATTTATAGAACTGGTTAAATGACTACAGCTTTTAAAACTTTACTACAATTCTTCATTACAAACTTTTTGCTCTTTTTTTCCTGACACACACACACACACACACACAAGCATTAACACAGAACATGAGTTACCTCTGCGGACAGAACTGGAGAACTGATGAATTGGAATTGAATCTTCTACCCCCAGTGTCAAAAGTGTAGTTTATATCCTGAGATCCTGAGAGGCTTTATTGATAATCTTCAGATGGAGGTGTGTTAAAAGAAACAAATATTGTGTATGTTTCTATAAGGCAAAGGTGATAAACATCATTTAAGTTTCATCATCTAAAGACCACAAGTCTTTGGATGGTGGGAGGAAACTGGAGGGCCAAGAAGAAACCCACACGGACACAGGGAGAACTTTTAAACTCCACACAGAAAGGAACCCTGAGCCAGGAGTCAAACCCAGGACAGTGGTAAGAGACAGGTTTATATGGGGGTTTCGTGATGCAGTCTTTATAAGATTGCATTATGAAGAGGCAGGTTTTGACATTGGCTGGTTAAGTTCTTATTTATGTAGACTGGAAAACATGAAGTAAAGGATCCTTAAATTAAAAACCTCAAAGACTAATTTGTTAGTAAATCAAATAAATCAAAGTTAATTGAGTTGATTCTTGAGTTTGACTGGGTGGGATTGTGCTGTTATTAGTGAATTGGGAATTATGCAATTGTGTGTACTTAATAATTATCATGATTCATTTAAAAATATATTTTTATTGATGTATAAATAGTAATTTGTCTATTGAGAGCACTTTCTGCCCAGTACATTTATTTAGTACTTCTTTGAATCCCTATAATATATAATAATGTTTGATGCATCAAACAACAGTTATCCAGAATACACATATTGTTATGTATAATTTTAACAGTCTATGATAAAAACATTGCCTTTTGGAAAATTTCAGTTGTTCTTACCATGGATTTGGCTGTTATGTTTAAGTCTTTCCTCCAAGAACTGGTGACTGTTAAAAGAAATCCTGAAGAGAAGAGGAAGGCTTTATGTAGAGCACAACAGTTTAGCGCAATTCTTTTTATTTCTGCCTTTCTTAATTTAATCATAGTTAGGCTGAAAATCTGAGAAACTGTTCCCTCTACAGTATACAGTATATAATGAGTTTGTGTGAAATGGTGCTTTTCAATAATATGTGATCTAGTCAGGTAGTTTTCAAGAATTTTCGGGGGATGTGAAGACCACTTCCTTTGTTTCACGTCCCAGACTGCCCCCCAGTGATAGTGTCTTTTTCCACTCTGTCCAATGTTGCATTCTCCACCAGGCCCTCTTTGGCAGTCAGCGCCAACACGTCGGCTGACCATTAATACGGTTTGGGAAGCTGAGACTCCAACACAGATGACTAGACCAACCATAGAAGGATCTGAAGGCTTCTTTGATTCACAATGAGTTTAATTTCCCAGGTTGCCTCACATTGATTGTGTTCTATCTTCTGTCTCCCCACTAAAGATGACTCAAATCTTTTCCTCCATCACTTCTCCTCCACATCATCTTATGTAGCCCTCATCTCCACCCTGCCTGGGCTCACTGATTTATGTAAGGGTCACAGAAGCTAAAGAGAAATTACAAATCAGAGACTCCAGCGCTGATGAGTAGACTGCGTGCCTACAAATAATTGTTTAGTAGCATGAATGGCCCTAAACCACAATTTAAAGATTATTTATTTAAAAACTACATATCCCATTAATAGTTCATACAAAGAATGCACATTTAAATGAGCATTAGTAATTGCACAGAAAAAAAAAATTCTGTCCCTGTTTAAATATTTAAAAAATTTGGATGGAAACTGTAAGTTTCAAATGACCGTAGAAATTATTTATTAATAACCAAGTACACAAACAGAAAAGGCAGTCTTGCTATAAATACATCTGCTATTTTCAGTCAGCACACGCTTCTGAAGAAGAGAAACATTACGGGAGAGAATGCACACAAGTGTATTACTTTGGAAGTTGCTGAGACGCCGAGAAAGTTGAGGTGAGTACAATTAGCTCCTGCTTCTGTACCGATTCATTCTCAGCTTTAGAGTCCAGCCTGTGTATTCACTATATGTTGCTGACTTCTAGGGTTACCTGTCCCTGCTCCCTATCTTCCCCATGGTACTGCTTTTCAAGGCCCTGTAAGAGATAATGCTGCTCTCATGTTTAGTCATTGCCTCCTCCCTTTCCTAATTAGAACCCGCTGTCTACCTCTCTGCGATTCTTCCTCTCCGAAGTAGGATCCTCCAAGTCTTCGTCGCCGACCTTCACCACCACTCTGACTCGTGTCGCGATGCGACCATTATTCTGGTCAGGGAAGCTGAAGAGACAATAGGGTGGAGACCCAAGGCTGACACTCCAACACAGGTGTTTGGAATGACCTTAGAGTGATCTGAAGGCCGCTTCGATTTACACAAGCTGCTTCACGATGATCGTGTTCATTTCTTTCTGTCTCGGTCTCTACACCAGAGATGTCCCAAACCTTGTCCCAAACCTTGCCTTCTGCCACAAACTTTTCTTCCATGTCCTCTTCTGCAGCCTGCACCACCTCCATGACTCGTGTTGGGGCTGCGACCATCATGGTCAGAGAAGAAGAGAAGAGGAGACAGATTCTGTGTTTGTAGTTTACATAGGTGGTCCTGATACTTGGCCCTACCTAAGAAGAGGGCTCATTTTTGTATTTAAGGGTAGTCGTCCTCTAATACACGTTTAGACTCGATTGCAGTTGTGTCCCAGTGTTCATCCATGTCTGTGTTAATAGCTGGTTCATCTCTTTCCGTGGTAGATAATGCCAGAAGTCAAGGGCAAAACTGGACTGATGACTGATGATGGTACAACACAAGGGCGACCAGAAGCATGGATAGGAAGGAAAGTAGAATCCAGAAATCCAGCGCAAGGACAGGAATGACAAATAAATCGAGACAAAGATGGCAGCAGGAACAGCAATCTGGAAAAAAAAACCTACAAAAGTAAATTCAGAAGAGAGAAAGGAAAGGAAAGGCAGAGGCAGCAACAGCAAAAGGGACAGCAGAGTAAGGAAATATAAACAGAGATGGAACATTTAACAAAACTGTTAGAGAAATGACAGGGCCAAGACTGAGAACCTAAATGTTCACAAAGTTCTGCAAAGGGAGGGCCTAAGAGTTGATGTGTGGCAAAGAAGGTACATTTAGGCAATTGAGGCAAATGATGAGAAACTCGGGTATGATGGTAAGAACTTATGAGAACAGAACTCTCTTACAAAGTTAACAGATTAATCAGTCTTTTCCTAATAGCTAAATAAGACCAACAGTTATTCAGTCAGATCCACTGTGTAAGTAGATTGATTGCAGAATGCACTATGTCTCTACACTGACTACTAATGTCAACAGCTTATTACATGAAATTTATCATCTTTTAAGTTACAAAGGTTTTCTGCCTCTAGAAAGTCAGGAAGAAACACTTCTGATGCTTTTACCGGCTCTCTGATAACTTGTGTGCTTCAATCCTTGTTTCAAAGACTGCAAAAACTATGCCAAAGAACTAGAGGTACTAAGAATTACTAAGGTGTATGCCTTGAAATAATTTAAACAGACCTGAATTTCAATAAACGCTTGTGAAGCCTCATCTGCTAGACCAGTTTATTTAACAATTTAGACGATTCTCTTTTGTTCTAAAGTAGGCAGTTCCACAAGAAACCTAAGAAACAAAACCACAGCAATGTGGACTTTCTGTCTAGGTATCTGTGTCTCTGATTAGCTTAGATATAACATTCAGCTCTGTTAATTATTAGGACTTGAACTTGATTGACCAACATTAATTAATTTACACTGCATTGACAAAATCCATGATTTTCATCCTTTTACTCTTGGACATGCGTGATTACTGATTTAGCTGACGTTATGTCTGTAAATCAAATCAATAAGCAGCACTAGCTAGCTAGCCAAACTAACATGCTATCAATATTTATTACTGGATGGTTAATTAACTGCAGTCTCAATTTCCATACATGACAGTAGCTACAGCGGGTGAAATAAGTATTGAACACGTCACCATTTTTCTCAGTAAATATATTTCCAAAGGTGCTAATTGACATGAAATTTTCACCAGATGTTGGCAACAACCCAAATAATCCATACATACAAAGAAACCAAAACAAATGAGCTCAGCAAATTAAGTTATGTGTAATAATGTG
>JAOYSI010008352.1:22540-42753 GCA_025775065.1 Hiodon alosoides | reverse complement strand
TATATATATATCAGTGAGACGGATCCACATTGATTGGCCACTTGCCCCAACTGTCCCATGTGACTGTTCATCGCAGCTGGCCTGTTGAGGCGCAAAACTTACCCATCGATCTCCAGGATTCTCCAGTGCCGGGAGAGGTCAAAGTTGTTTTCCAAGGGTGGGACAGGAGCAATGGGGGCCATAAGTGGCCTCCTTCCATGGCACCCAGTTGCCAGATGGTGTTTTTTGAAAAATTACTTTTGTAATTGTGCAGACACTGCTTGTAGGATGTGGATAGAGGTTGTACAGACACTGCTTGTGTGATGTGGATAAAAGTAGAGGATATTAGCACCACATGGGGCAAGAGAAGGGGGATCAGTTCCCTTTTGCTTTCCAAACCTCAACAATTTGCCAGAATTTCACACCTGGGAGTGTCATAAATGCATTTAAAGAGTGGTGTTAGTTAAACTAATTACTCTTAGTTAAACATGTGACGTAGGGAGCCCATAAAAGGATAAACCAGGATGGGAGCGCTGTGGATTTGTGGGAACCTGACAAGGCAGGTGGGCAGCTGTCCATTCAGCATACATCCAGGATTTAGGTAAACTGACCTAGCTCTGGTGCAACAGGAGGAAGAGGTCGCTATTAACTTCACTTATGTGTCCCCCACCATCCAAAACTTGACCCTGGCTTCAGAATGACTGATTACGAAGGGTAGAATGACAGCACACACAGGCTTCCCGCATGAGTCCTCTGTCCCCTCTAACAGCAGGGGATCCTGTTAACCGCAGTTATTTATAGCCAAAGTACCTTGCATTTATTATTTAAGCCAGTTGACTAATGACCCAATCTAGAAGTACTCAATATTTTTAAATGAAATGCCAGGATATATTTGGGAATCTCTGGACTGCATAATGTCCTTTTGGGAATTTTGTATTTGTGTTGTGAATATAAGGAACACCTTTCCCCTTCTGGTGCCAGTCCCTTTGAAATAGCCCTCATGCACAAACACTAGGCAAAGTGAAGTTGAAACACAAATCAAAGTTAAGTCTGCACACAAAGCAAAGTGAAGGCTAGGCACAAAGTAAAGTGAATTTTTTAAAGCTGCTTAATGTGTTATTCATTCCTGTTGATGTGAATGCCACAGAGAGAGATAATTCATCACTTTATTGCCATGGCTATTATACGTGGAACAATTTGTGGATTATTGCACCAATATGAACAATATGACTTCCCTCCTCTATGATCATTCCAAAGTTTAATATACTATAGATAATAGCCATTTTGGTTTCAAACATCGTTCCCTTCAGCTGCTTAATAAAAAAAGAAAGTGAGAAAACAGGCCATATTTTACAGAGATGAGAAAAAGGAGGCAACTGGGGTGAAATTCAGCGATTAAACTATGTTTATGCTCCGTAATGCATGTTGAGTTTAACGTGTCACAAAACTGCCCTTCTGTGGCAGTGGAACAGGTCGTTGTCAGCACCTGTCCTCTTGTCAGCCCTGTCAATTTAACTACAGTTAATTACAGTTTCAAGGGAACACCACTCACCCTCAACGGATTTAAGTGTTGCTACAGTCCGACATGGAGACCCCAGCAGGACACCCCTTATATCGGTGTGTGACACGCATTTGGCACCCATGCCCTCCCAAGCTGGGAGACAATTGACGGATGAGAGAGGGAGAGGGAGGACCACGTCCTCTAATAATTGGACCTCGTTGTGCACCTGAGTGTGGTTTCACTAACAGTAATCACACTCAGGTGCCAGCAATCCCGGGACCTTTAAAAAGGCTCATAAGGGAGGAAGTAGGATGTATGAACCCTGCTGTGCTGTATATTATTTCTGTTTAACAGGTTTTGGTAGTTGTCCCCGAAAGGGAGGTTTTCGTTGTAGATACACTTTGTGTGTCTTTAAGTAGAATCTTAAAGATATATAGAATCTTTAAGTCAGTTTAAAAAATGCCAATTAAAAAGTTTAAACCCTCCCCCAATGCCTCGTTCTCCAGCCGCTCTCAGACTGAGCACGCCCTCATGTGCTACAAAGTGGTGCTGAAACCTGGGAGCGGCGGGGAACATGTGACAGGCCCAAGCACGGTCCTGGGTTCCAGAGCCTCTGGCACGTTTGAGCTGTGGCTGCTGGAGGGGGAATGGTTTTGGGGCCCGGAGGATCTGTCTGCGCAGGGCATTACGGACTTCCTGGCCTGCCAGCGAGGAGCAGTGTGCGGGTACTGTGACCAACTCGGGGCCTCTGACTAAGAACTGTCTGGAGCCAGACCCAGGCCTGGACCTGGACGAAGAGCGGGCTGTGTGGTGCCATGCTTGTGGCCTGTTTGGCCACGGTCCAGACTGCTGCCTACTGAGGTAGTTTGAGCAACGGCGGGTGGCATAGTGGCGGGTAGAGGAATCCTGTTGCCAGCCGCGGCAGGTGAGCGAGCAGAGGGGTTCCCCTGGCAGAGAGAGACCACATTCCCGGGCCCAGGCTGGGGAGCGGGAGCGGAAGCAGAGGATAGGCTGGAGGAACTGTGGACAGCCTAGACGGCGACCGAGCCCCAGGTGCCAGGACAGCAGAGGCCCTGAAACAGGAACCGGAGGGCTTCTCTTCAGGGGGGCCCAACCCATGCCAGAGAGGGATCTCCAGAGATCTCCCGGAACCCCTTTTGCCCCTACTTTTTTCCAGCCCAGCGTCCCAGGGGGCCGGCAGGTGCAGCCCATCCTCCCAGCGTGCTACATGGAATATAACAGTTAGACTTCATAAGAGGTAAACATTTTTCCTTTGAGCTGTCAATCCATTGCCATGACCCGACACATAGGTGGAAGCCCATTTAGGCGCATTAGTTTGTGCACATAAGTATAATACAACTAAAAGTTCTGATATTCTACCTCGATTCACACTTGGGATTTGATTACCCTACCAAAGACACTCATTAATCTTTGCTATCCTCTGAATTTCCTGTTCTCTTCAGCTCTAATGGTTGCGGACTCTAACCCAAAATATGAGATCTCTGCAGTAAAGGGGGCGGTAATCTTGTTTCGGAAGTGCCGCAACCCTGCAGGGCCTGGAGAACTTGGTGATCTGTAAAAAAAAAAATGCGGAATCATTTTAGCAACTGCAGAATTAGCAATTGCAGCGCTTTGCTGAAGTATTCAGTCCCTTGTATGGTTTTCAGTTTCCTCTGCTTTGATGCATTCAGACAACCCACTCCCAACTGTCAAACATGGTGGCGGCAACATTATGCTACGGGGATGCTTCTCATCAGCAGGAACTGAGAGGCTTGTTAATGGAATGAAAATGAATGGAGCGAAGTATAGATAATTCCCGACGGAAAACCAGCGCTTTTCAGCTTGACAATGGCCCAAAGCTACACTGGAGAGGCTTAAGAATAACAAAGGGAAGTCCTGACTTGAATCCTATTGAGCAGTAGTTCTATTTGGTTGCTGTACCCAAAACCCCAAATTTTGTTCTGTCTGAAGTACCCTCTTAAGTGCATATGAGTGATATACTGAAAACGTACTTTATTTTGAGATATTCATTTTATTACAGCAGGGTTTTACTCTAACAAGCCAAAGCCTGTCAAATTGATGGCAATAATTAGATCAATATAAGTAAATCAGGGCAACATCATTAATCAGAAAAAGAAAAAAAAAACATTCAGGTGAGTAATAGTACATATCCAACTGACAAAGTTTTGTTCCAGTAAATTTTGAAGAAAATAACATTTTGCGTATCAAAATGAGTACAAACAGGTTCCCACAATACAAACAATAAAGATTGTGAGCGATAAGCCACGTCGCAAGCTTCTCCAGGGACCTGATTTTATGTTATATGTTTTTTCCTTTGTTTGCGATCATTGTAGTCTAATAGACGATTATAGTTCTCATTCTCCTTCCTACATCCAAAGATCCTACCTGAGAAAAGTTATATTTTGTTCCGGGATGAATAAACTGCTATAAAAGAAATAAAAATATACATAAATAAATGTATGGTCTAACCCTATGAGTCCCTAAAAATAGCTTTCATACCATTATGCAAATTATTATTATTACACTCGTTGATTTGAAAGCAGCTGGTGGTTTATAAAAAAAAATTCTTACAACATTTTAATTTTACAGTCAGAATTTTAAGCACATATATTTAAGTCACGAACGGACAACAACGCATTGTTTATCTGCCCTGAAACATTTACATTTAAAAAGGGAAATAAAATTGATTCATTAGTGCCCATTAGTGATCCCTTACCAACCTGAGAGTTTGAGAAAACCTGCAGAGAAGAATGGGCAGAAATCTGTCTAAAAAGGCTTGCACGTGTATTGCTGCACAAGGTGCTGCCACTGACCATTCACAAGATCGGAATGCTTACATTTACACAATTATTACGATGACATTTATTTAATCACACCCTAAGAGGTTGACAGCTTCAGAATTCCAGTTATATACTAATAATTATTAATTATTTATTTTTAAATTAATTATGATTTTACTATTACTAATTATTAAATATTACTATATATTGTGTATTATTAGAACTTTATAACAAAATGATACATCAAAAGGTATTGGCCAAAAACCTTTTCCAGGCCTTGCAAGTTTATGTTGAACAAAAACCAAAACTATCTCTGGCTCTCTTGCATGCCTGTGCTATAGCAAAAGTAGCAGAATTTGTCCGGCCTGGTTTGATGTAGCCTATATTGTTGGTCCATTTCCCTCAGTGCCTCACTGCAGGGGTTTACTTGCACTCTGATTGACAGTTGGCAATAGTGTGGCCACCATATGTCACGGTGATAAATGAAAAATAACATATAGGAGTATTCTAGAATTTGTAATGAATAATGTGACTGTTAATAATATATCACAGGCTCTGAGCACGACATCCCTCAGTTCTTTCCTGTTTTTTCTTGCTGTTTGTGGGCCTCCCTGTCTCTTCCTGCAAGGAACCAGGGCACTTAGCCTGCAGCTAGACAACAGTCAGCCCTCTCACTCACGGAGTACGTACAGCACGAACTGGCAATAGAATCCTTTACAGGCCAATAGAAGACTGCAAGAAGTGTATGTCCCTTTGCCAGGAAATGAAAGACCATCTCCAAGCACTGTATCTCCATCATTGCATGGCTGTCATCTCTCGTCCTCCTCTATTGTCAAGACTAACCTGGTATGGGGGCACAGGGGGCCAAATGTAAAAGTTTCCAGATTTAATAAATACCCGTTCGGTCAGATTTACTGGTGTTTTAAACTCAACAAATATGTACGAGGTGCAATTTGCTAATTTCGCTCTCTTTCCTGTTTCCTGGTTCCAGAGTATTTGCAAGTTTCTCTCTCCTGTTCTCTTGTTGGTGTGGGAGTGGTTGTTTCAGTTTGCTATTTGCGCTCTACCCTATTCCTTGTTGGCGTGAGAGTGGTTGTTTCAGTTTGCTATTTGCGGTCGACCCTATTCCTTGTTGGCGTGAGAGTGGTTGTTTCAGTTTGCTCTTTGCGGTCTACCATATTCCTTGTTGGTGTGAGAGTGGTTGTTTCAGTTTGCTATTTGCGGTCTACCCTATTCCTTGTTGGTGTGAGAGTGGTTGTTTCAGTTTGCTATTTGCGGTCTACCATATTCCTTGTTGGTGTGAGAGTGGTTGTTTCAGTTTGCTCTTTGCGGTCGACCCTATTCCTTGTTGGTGTGGGAGTGGTTGTTTCAGTTTGCTCTTTGCGCTCTACCCTATTCCTTGTTGGTGTGGGAGTGGTTGGTGGAAAGAAGGATGTAATGACGGGACCTGGTTAGCTAGCTTGGACTGGAATTCTCTGCAAATTAGCTAAACTCATATTCATATGGGTAGTGTATAAAGCCTGTGGGAGTTATGAGAGACAGTGTTCTTCAGTTTTGTTGAGGGTTGTATTAAACAATATTGTGTTGCAGTGGTTTTAAGGTTTAATATAGGATTTGACAATTAAAAATTATCTGGGTAAGTTTTATTTTAAAATGTCATTCTTGGAGCCAGCAGATGCCCACGAGAACTAATAGGAGACGTCAATAGCACCAAGCCAAGAGAAAGCCTGCCTATTCACCCACGCCAGTCCGGGCAGGGCTCTACCGATTTTGTGCTGCCACTATACTCTCCCGATTGCAATCGGCTAATGACATGTGCTGGATTTGAATATGAGAGTTACAGCGTAAGAGGCTTTTAATAACATTACCTTGGGGTCATGACGAAGGGACTTGTGGAGAACCTGCACACAAGCCTTTTTCCAATCCATGTCTTCGGCAGCCTGTGATGTGATGCGTTCACTACCGCCCCACTCAGATCAACCGGCACATTCCATGCGAATGAAGTTTTATTGGAACAGCTTCTACATTTGATTCCATCGTTGAGTCAAGCATGACTGCATGAATTAGCCTGTCAAGAGTTTGCTGCATGAATACTGAATGTTTCAAAGTGGAGGCATATGACCTTAAAGTTCGAGGCGACTGAGATACATCAGGGCTTCTTGGGTTCTCCTTTTTTAAATCCTCCAACAAGCGCCTGCTGTTTAATGTAAGAAGCTGATTTATCATTTTCCTTGCTTTCTCGTTGGCGGCCTTCTGCTTGACTGATGGAATTCCTTTCCCCTTCACTGAAGGTTTCCAAGTTCTTGTTTCCAGCCATGCTTAGGCTAAAGAGCTGACAGATTCTAAGGCACTGCAGCCAGGCCTTTGGACATTTGACATTCAACAAATCCAGTGTGAGCGAGGTACACCAGATTATGATCCATGTGAGGAGTTTAAAGTTTTCCCGTTGATAGTGACTCTACCCCATAAGTATATGGCACATCTTGGCTGGTATCAGTGAAGACCCTGATTATTTTTGCTACATCTGTGGCTTGTTGAGTATTCATTCAATTTTCAAAGGACGATTGCAAAGACTGTAAGTCAATTACGAGTGCACTATGAATAAATAGTAAGTATAGTTGGCCCGCACAGCCATATCTTCTACCTCACTTATCACGTGTGGATGTGTTTCGCTAAGATGCAATTGTGGGGATCGAACAGGATTACGCAATACAAAGATTTAACAGCGTGGACTGTTTATTCTTCTAAAACACCTTATCTTAAAAAAATGACTTGTCAGTCGCGCGTTCCTCACTAATTGTAGATAAGAGTGATGGATGAGTCATAAGACTAATGTCCCTATGCATCAAACAGCCTTGTTCCAACAGCCTTGAAATGACAGAATAGACTCCTATCACCATCAATCCATTATTGCGGCAGCCACGAAGAACAGCACTGGAGCTCAACATCAGGCGAGAACCTACTTAGTGTCCTTTTTATTTATGCTTGTTTATTTCACACGTGCCAGTGTCGCTGAACGATACTCATAAGTACAATATTCCACTTAACTCCCTTCTGCAGCCGGATAGTGGCAGAGAGAATTTAGGTCAAGCACCTTTCCCGAAGGTTGCAGGAGCAGTAGCCCTCCGGTCCCGAGTTTAATGCTTTAATCATCACGCTCCCTACCGGATCACCGGATCACCGGATTACCGGGACGCCTCTGCAACCATGCCTACCAGAGCCACCTGCATCGCACACAGCAGTCTGCATCTGTCAGGCAGAAAAGTAAGGTGGGCCCTGGATGATCTCTGACAGCTGTAAAAGAGAGCTATGCATCAAATCTCAAGAGTTATCCAGAGAAGTCAGTGTCAATGACGTCTGTCTTTAGTTGCTGTAGCTTCTTATTAGAGGGAACTTTATTTACAGCCCTCCTCGGCTCGCTCAGGCGGGAATGCGCCATTGGCTCCTGTTGTTTCGTGCGTTTCCTGGGGCACATGGGGCTTGTTGGTCGGAGGCCGTTCCTGTGATACCCTATCCCTCAGATTCAGCGTCTGCACCTAAGCTGATGTTTCCCCCCCTTCACCGGCGTACCAGTGTCCCTGCTGTCACAACACTGCCTCTCTATCTGCAACGAAGACGGATGGGCCTGCAGTCAGCCCTCCCGACACCAGGAGAGACTGAGGGGGAAGAAAGAATGAGAGGAGAGAAAGGGAGAGAGAGGAGGGTGACACAATGGCAGAGAATGAGTGAGGAAGTGAAAGGGAGAGCCATACTCCAAATAGATTAGGATATACTGTTTACTAGTGATATTCACTTTGGTGTGACCAAACATTTATTTCACTACTCCTTTTTTACATACATGTGCATTCCAATAAAAAATAAACCGAGAACAAAATAAGATTTGTCAGACATCACCACATTTTTCTGTGTATGGTACCTGATAAATCATTAAAACCTGTGCCACTCAAACAAAATAAAAAATAAAAATTAATAAATAAGAGAGAGATAGAGAGAGAGAGAGAACAAAATGTCCTCAGCAGATACCAGCATATACACAGTGAATATTGGTAGGGGCAGTTCCGGCTTAAAAGTTCAGGCTCCCTCAAACTGTAAACACACCCTTGTGCCTTACGTCTGTTTGCTAGGTCAGAGCTTCTGTCCTCTCTAGTGGGTCCTCTTCCCCACCAGCTCTCAACAGAGTGCCATGGACAAGCCCAACAGATGACAGACAACACTTAACCTGTGTGGTGGACACCTGTTCACCTGACCTCGGTGTGCCTGCGTCATTCAGCTGCAATGACCTTTGAGCCCCTCCACCCCTCAGGAGACACTCATTTTGTAGTAAATATGACACTCACATCTAGTGGTGGTCTATCAATATGGATTGAGAAAGCACGTCCCTAATGTGTGGGCGGAGGTACATATTCTGTGTCAGTCACATGCGTCTCTTCAGGCTATAGAGCTCTATGGAGATGGGGATGGGGTTAACAGCACAGATTACTGCGGATATTTGTGGCAATGGGGAATATTTAAACACAAATCTCTTAACTAATTACTCTTAGCATTACAGTGATACACCCTACCCAGTTGGCTTGTCTCTTATAAATGAGTGAGGTTCCACCTATATCCTTTTTTTTTTAAATTTGGACTATGGGACTAGTGAGAGGGTGCCTGAGAGGGTCATTGGTGCCTGATGAAACTAATTATTCTTATTTTTACTGACACTCTGCAAATTGCTCAAAGTAGTTCTGTATTTGAAATTGGTGTCGGGGTGGAGCGACACCAACAACTACAACACTAACAACTACAACACTAACAACTACTTTACAGTGCAACCCCCTCTGCCAGCCCCTGCACTCCCCACACCCCCAGAACATTCTTACTACTTTCTTACTACTAAAATCTAGGAATGTGTGGGCTAGAGGGGAGAACGCTCTTAAAAGGATTTGTCAGTTATTGACTGGTTGCACTCTTCTGCTAATAGCCATTTAAAGCTTATGGCCCTGCTGGTGGAAATGAAGGTCTTCATTGTTCTCCTTATTGCACTCTGGCAGATGGGGGCTGACACAACAACACGCAGCCTCCCCCCAGGCACGCTCACAGAACACAGATCCTCATCAGCACATCCCCTATTGAACCAGGCCGAATAACCCTCCATGAATTATTCATTTACGCACTATACTGGAGGCTACCAAGAGGCTGAGGGTGTTGGGTCGAGGGGGGATTTCTACAAACCCAAGCCTTGGAATGGCCTGGCCCAAACGTTCCCGTGGAGGGGGACATTACGATCACTGACGCTGGAAAATAAAATATAAATTCAGTACATGGAAGATCGCTGATAGAAAGAGAGGGGCCCAGTAGTGAGGGGCCCAGTAGTCAGGAGCCCAAAGTTCTCAAAGTTCCTGCGGCCTGGGCTTTTTTTATCTGACCCGAGAGCGGTTTGGGGAGCGGTTTAAGCTTTAGGCTACCAATAAGCTTTAGCTACTGGCAGAGCGTCACCAGGGCTAGTGTAGGTGGGAATGGGCAGGGCTTGTCTCATGGCCTACCAATGACTCGTCTATGCTTTCCGGGGTCAAGCAATGCCATTGGAAGGGATGTGTCTGTCCTCCAATCACAAGTGTTAATAGTGAAGGGTGGTGAAGGTGTTTAAATGAGAGAAGATAAATTGTACTTCAGCACGATCCCTTTGTGTGGGGGCATGGCTTGTGGCGATGAGGCGTGATGCCTTTCACTGAAATTAGGGGAAAAACAAAAAGGCCGTTTTTAATATAGACCATCTGGGCACGTGTACGGAAGGGAAGGGGCGGAGAGCCAGTGAGTGGTGCCGTCGTGTAACGATCCCGCCCACTCACCTGTCAGCTGGCCGGGGAGTGGCCGTGATGGGAATCAGTTATGAAGGGCCCCCCTGCTCCCCCGGGGGTGAAGATCACTGCCAAGAAGCCTGGAGGCCACTCTCTGGCAGTAAGTTCCCCAGCGCTAATGGCTCAAGCTGTTTATTCTGCACTGCTGGGACTAGATTAGTGGGATTACCGAGGTCAATGATCTGACTGGGTAGAAGCGCCGCCTCTGTGGCCATTTGTTTCTCGCCCATGCGTGAAAAGCCTTGCCCATTGCCTGGAAGCCTTGGACATAGCCACCTTCCCACCAAGCTTTGTGGAAAGGATGTATCTTAACTACAGTCCCAAGTGAATAAACAGTGAATCAACTGTGGAAAACCTTTCCTGTGTGTTTGCCGTCATTGAAAGGCCTATTGATTGTATCTGAGTGATCGAGTCAAATTGAATTTGTCTTTTGAGAGAAACATCCAAGGCGCTAAATGTGGCCTAAACAACAGCTAGATTTGATTTGACTCATCAGATTTTGATTATTATTGGCATGGCCCAGAGCGGTTTCTTACGAAGTTGTGATGACGGTGTTATTATTGCAGGTTCTGTACCTCCACGTCCATTACGGTGACCGATTTTAGTTTTAAAAAGTAAGAAATCAGATCATCTCTTTCGTTGTAAATTTTCTCGTAAGTTTAACTGATTTAAATGTTTATTTTCTGTAGGCCTTTTGCCTATCAGTAAATCATATGCTCATCCTTTTTAACCTGAAAATTATGTTTTTAATTTGATCGTATTGAGGTCATTCATTCATTATAAAAAACAATTACAACAATTAGTATCCCTTAAAGATTTAATCATAAAAAGTTAAACTATTGAAATACTATTATTCTATACTCCTGGATCAAATGACACAATACATTCATAAATATGGTCATCACGCTGTGATCTGCAACGCCAAAATCAAATATCTTTTTCCATGGAAGCAAGAACCAGGAATCAAGGACACTGTCGCACTGACTGCCATTCCAACCTTCCACTAAGTGCTAAAGCGGATCTTTAAACACAGCTTCTCACTGATTACTTCAGTTCTATTCTATATATATCTACTATTACGCCATTTTCCAGGATTTTGTCTTAACCGTCTCTGCGGAATCATTTTTCCAGTTTGGCACCGGATATTCCTTTTTTTTTGTTTTTGAATTCCCTCTGGAAAATCTGTTAAGAGTGCTTATTCCAGAGTTAACCTGGGTCTTTTTTTTTTTTTTTCACCATCTATGAAGACATAAGCATTACTCACTAACCTTGTCTATGAAATTGACACACATTCCAATACTTGACACAATTATTTTTTGGGGCGATATCAAACAGAGGGAAAAAAGTCATAACATTTTCAGACTCAGTTCAGCTATGCCATGTGTGCAATGTGTACAATTTGAACTACTGAAGGGATTTTAGCAAGTGCAGACAAGGCACTAACAGTTACACAGCCATCCCCTCAACACATTTGCTGCAAAAAAAAAGTCTCGCAAACACGTAACGTAGTCTGTACGAAACCAGTTCAATACAGCATGGAGGCTGACAGCAAATGAACAGCTGGGATCAGTAACAGCTACTCACTGCGTACTCAGTTATGTGTTCTCTGTGCAAACACTAAAATTGTCCAATGAAACTCTTTCAGACTTGATAGGACCAAGGACTAATATTAAACATACCTCATATGTGATGAGAATGATTTGTTCTTAAATAGCTCAACATGATGGCATTGTTTATATCTGTTTAACTTCACAAAGTCAATCTAGTTGGAGGGGCACAAAAATCAATCATGTAAGCTCGCTGGGAAAGCCTGCAAATGACAGGGCACACCAAGATAATGGTTTTTGAGTCTTTTTTTTAATAGTTTTTATTTGAAAGCCACCAAGTGTAATATAACACCAGTTTTTAGCACTGCTGTGCATTAAACCCTTAGAAAATCTTTTCTCGTAATCACATTTGTGCCTGCCCCTACACTCACAAAGCACTTTCCCCAGTTTATGCAAAGGAGCAACGTTCGTAATCATTTAGTTTCCTTTGACCTCTGACCCTTGTCAGGAGGCTCCATATTGTTATATCGCTGTCCTGAGAACAGTCACCAGCTGCTCCTCTGCCTTACAGAGTGTATCACTCACAATACTACAGCCTCAACATATCCACTTTGTTTCCAGCATGATCAGGGATATGCTGACATATCATTTGTTACAGTGAACGCAAAAAAAGGACCATTGGTAACAACTCACATCTTAGAAATAATATGAAGAATTTACACTAAGTGACTGGCAGGCATTATGATGTCATCGGAAATTATTTATCAGGGGTGTATGGTGGTTGAACCCCACAGCACTCTTCTTTTTCCTTATCCTTCGTCTGTATCAGATCGTTTCGATGATTTCCCCGTGCACGTTGAAATCCTCCTTGTCCATTACAACGCCCCCCCCCACACACACACCCCCACCTCCGTGCCCAGCAGCTACCGTTTTTAATTACTCTCCACTGAAACAGGCTGCTGCCACTGTGGTAGTGTGACAACCCGCGACAGCCAGCCGGAACAATCCCACTAATTAAACAAGGGGGTAACGAATCGGAGTCTGTATCTGAGGCCTGAAGTTGGAGGAGAGGAGTTTCATTAGCACCAAGGCCTCGGGGCTGGGCCCGTTGCGAGGTGTCACTGCGTTTTGGGACCGGCTGATATTACGGAGGCTGCGCAGCATCCCGACAGGCACAACCTTTGCCCCCCCGCATATCCACTCAGCCATTACATTACTGAAGCGTCCTTAGTTCAATTTCCCGGTCTTTTATTTATTCGCCTTACACGAAAAGGCGCAAAAGAGTCAGCTAGAGTTCAACCAGCTGCGTTTTATTTATTTACCTCAAAATCGAATCATTTTTTCGTTGCCACTGAATGCCCCTGTGGTTTGGAAAGTGTATTACACTGCTGTACCTGGCATAGGTTACATATTTACAGCTGAGTGCACTGCCATTTATTTATTAAACCAAGTAACAAAACAGTAAATATTATGTCAGGTGCAATTGACGTAATCTGTGAAGAAACATTTTGTTACTTTGAAATACGTGTCTTTGGTTTGTCTTTAGCTGTGTTACGCTCACCTGCATTTACCATTTAATTTTTTTCCATTAAGTTCAGGACTGTCTTTGATTTTACAGCAAAGGTATGGCAACATTACGCATCCCATATCAGGGAATGGGAGAGTTAATTACTAGGAAAGCTGACTCAGGGGCATTATCAAAATACTACCAGCATGTGTATGTTTTTCTGTGATTCAGTGATCCTGCCAAATAGGCCTAAAACTCTGGATCTCTTCAAACAGAACGTTGTCAATGGAAAATCTATGACAGCTGTTTGTACCAGGACAATTCATGTACAATTTTTTCCATCCGATATAAAAATTGTATTCGTTGAGTAAAATACTACATAATCCTATGTAGCTATGCATGTTGTCCAGTATTTTTTTCTATGTTCTGGAAAAAATACAACCAATGTCACTACAAAAAGTGCGTCCAAAAGTAATTATTGGAGACACAACTGCCAGCTGTTACTACCTTTTCACTCCATCACCAAGCTGATTACAGTCATATCATAATTACAATCTATTTTATTATAATCTAACTTGTTTGACTGGTGAAAGAGGTATTCCCCTTGAAGCCTGTCAATTAATTCACACGTCGATGGTCATTATATTGAGTCCATATAGAATTTCTTTGAATGTATATTAGGTAAGACATGTAAAAAAAACTTATTATGGAACATTAACTACTGATTTACAAAATTATAACTCATCTAAATACAAATTCTTAATCGTTGGCACCTGGGTTAGAAGATGTACACTGATGAACCATGACAGATATTTTTTTTCAAAGGTCTCTACCTAAATGACTACTTTCCAAAACAATGAAAGTGAAAACTGAGTGGAGCACCTACCCTAGGTGAAGAACGTGGGTGGGACATGCGCCATCTGCTGGCCATTACTGTACATATTTAGGGCAAACACAAGCAAGATGTTGAATGTTTTAGCACTAAGGTCTTCATATTAACCATTGAAATGCATTAGTATATAAACCCAATATGGCTGCTGTCTTGGCATGTACGTATATATATATATATATATATGCAGACTGAGTAAAAAGTTTAAGATGAACCTGCCTTACAGGAGTTGAGCAGGATGGTCGTTATAAATATATATAATTATATAATACATGTATTGACAGTCCTGCTCAACTCCCATTTCACTGCCTATGACATTCTAGAACTATATCATCCTTAAGCAGAAGGAAGTCACTTATTTAGCTTAGACAGTCAATATTTCCCCATTGATTTCTCAAGCAATTTTCACCAAGTATTGACTGATAAACTTTAAAAAGCTTTCATACCCATTCTAAACCTCTTCATCAATCCCATTTTTTGCTGTTCCTACAAAATGTTAGCTTTTTGGCAGCTTTGGTATCACTATAAAAGCAGACTAAACTAAACTAAGAATAAAGCAAGCATGGGAAAAAAGTAAAAACAAACTGAAACGTTGAAAGGGGAAACACAAAAGCATTGTTGGTGTGTTTCCAGGTATCTTGCTACAGTGTTATCTGGCAGCCTTACAAGTTAGACTCATGGCACAGTGATCAGCTTTACCGCTATGGGAAAATAATGAATCAGTCGGGGAAGAAAAGTCATGGAGTTTGGAAGTGTATTTGTGTCATCTCTTTTCCCCTAGGGCTCCAGACCTTTGATTGCTAATCCCTAAGAATTAATTTGGAAATGCGGAAGGCTTTTCCTCAACATCAGCCTGTCCCCACATATTAAACATTCCCTTCCACACTGTCAGGTCAGTCTGCAGAACGCGTAAAACGACCCTACTGTATAGAGGCCTCCGCACGTAACCTTTGACCCTTCTGACCTATGAACATTATGTTACCAGCCGATAAAGGGCCAGTCATGCCCAAAACCCATCTCTTTGCCCTCTGAGGGGTTTGCTTGGGGCAGAAGACCCTGTACGAGAATAACTGAAACAGCACTGTTTTGAAGAACTGAAGTGTCTCTATGAACACCACCACGGCGGGAACCACTTCCTGTTTAAACCTGTGGTGACGGTTACCATCACACCAGCGAGTAGAAACGCTCAATCACCTCATGGATACCGCTCCTCTTTCACATTTACTGTGTGTATGTGTTTGACTCGTTGTCCTGTGACAGAGTAGAAACGCTCAATCACCTCATGGATACCGCTCCTCTTTCACAGTTACTGTGTGTGTGTGTTTGACTCGTTGTCCTGTGACAGCGAAAAGCACGACACCATCACTAGCAGGTGGGTGCAAACGTAGCACATTGGAGCCGGGAGGGTTAGGGTTAGGGTGACCAAGAATACCTCCGGCAAGTCACTTAACGATCTTCATTTCCAGCACTGTAGGTTCCAGAAGTGCTACATCGGGTAACTTTATACGGGGTCTTGGGCAAAAACACAAATGGCACCGGCTCTTCTAAGCGCCCAGGCTCGGGGACGAGCGGTGAAAGGGAACACCTCGTTGTATCGGTGTCTGCCCTTTAAGCCGTTGTCACCTAGCTGGCTCATTATGAGCGATTACCTCCTCTGTCGGTATCCCAGCCGAGCGGGATTGAATTCTGATTGATTGCATTCTAGGACGGAGGAGACTTTTGAGCCTTTTTTAATTGGGTATTTGGTGTGCGCTGATCTGAGCACCGGGCTTTTCCCAAGGGATCTCTTAAGGGGCAATAATGGCGATCATCTACTGTCTCGTCTCCTGACTCCCAGAAAGGCCACCACCCTGTGTTAGAGTGCTTCTCTATTATGCATTGACAGAGCACCGTCGATCAATGGGGTGGGGGGGGGGGGGGGGAAAAAAAAAAAATTATTAAGTGTGCAGCTATGATAATACCAGGGCTTAATGTGGCAGTCCCAAACCCTCCAAAAGGCTTGCAATTTGAGTACAGTCACATGGTTTATTCAATGGCGACGACGCGTTTAAAATATATATTGGCTGCAGCACTTTGATGACTTCCTCAAGGAGTCAGGTGATCTCAATTTGAAGGATACTTGTGAATGAATTGGACCGGTGCCATTTCTTCAACACACCATCAGATTTTATGTAAGCGTAAGAGGGTTTTAAATTATCGGATGTCGAAATAACCCTGCTACATAATTTACACTCGCTTCTCAGCAGGGCACACACATAGCAGATATTGGTAAAATAACTACATTTACTTACTAGTAAGATTATTATAGTGGAAAATAACAGTCACAGAACACCTTTGATACATGTTTACAATAAACAGGAATAAATTAGAACACTGGTATGAAAACGTAGTTTGCTGGGAAACCCTTCAACCTCTGCATGATTGTAACAATGAGTATATGTTTTTCTTTCTTTACTGGACATGATTAAAATATACAGTATTTCTGTTGTTATTTAAAAAAAAAAAAAAAACATAACAAATGTAATGTGACAAACTCAGAAACAAAAACCATGCTGCTTCTCCACACAACAGAAACCATGCTGCTTCTCCACACAACAGAAACCATGCTGCTTCTCCACACAACAGAAACCATGCTGCTTCTCTACACAACAGAAACCATGCTGCTTCTCTACACAACAGAAACCATGCTGCTTCTCCACACAACAGAAACCATGCTGCTTCTCTACACAACATGCTGCTTGGTGACAAAATAACCAGATACACCTCTGCCCATCTGATCTCCCGACATCTCCAATCTCTCCCAATCATCTACCAGCACTAATGCAGATTTTCAGGCTGGGAACCCTAACTCTAACACTTTGCCTATCTAATCTCCTGTCACCCCAATCTCCCCTGATTGCCTCTCAGCACTAATGCACATTTGCAGGCAGAGAAGCCTAACCTCAACATTTTGCCTATCTGATCTCCTGTCAACTCCAATCTCCCCCGATCATCTCTCAGCACTAATGCACTTTTTCAGGCAGGGAACCCTCACCCTAACACTTTGTGCCCATCTGATTTCCTGTCATCTTCTATCTCCCCCGATCGTCTCCCAGCTCTTTCTTCTAGGCAGGAAAGACAAGTGGCGTATGGTTACCTTTGCCCTCTGAAACCTCTGGGTGTGTTCTGTTCTCACACAGGTAAGGGTCAAAATGAGAACCAGTTTGCATGCCCTGTTGGTCTTAACGTCTTCAGTCTACCAATCAACACAGGGAAGTCATAATGATTTTACCTTTTACATGTTCCAGGGAGGATTCACCAGACCCCAGCATTGCTGTCTTGGACTGCGGCCAATCCCTCGCTCATCGACAGTATACTGAAGCATGACCTTTTACAACGACAAGCTGAAGCGTGACCTTTTACAACGACAAGCTGAAACATGACCTTTTACCACATTTAACATTCCTCTCCCTGCTCAGCCGTCCAGCTGGACCCATGAGCGCGACAGCTATGGTATCTCGGTTGGTGATTCTCACGCTTAACTCCACGCATACTTTTGTGCACTGTCGCTAGTCAGTTTTGTCCTCTGGACTGATATCCCGTATAGGATCCCACACTAATAATGACGCCAAGTCACTGAGAGTCCCCTCCTGCAGCCATGTTAGCTTACTGTCAGCAAAATGCAGAATATGTCCACACACACACACACACACACACACACACACACACACATTTTTATACAAAGGACTGCATGAATATACTTTACAGTTTTCTTAGCCATGTTGAGACCTAATGTATACATCAGGGCATTTATGCATGGTAAAAATAACCTAATGAACTGCAAATGTGATGCAAACTACAACATTGATGTGTGACTACCGTAAGTAGTGTTTATTCAGTTTATGGTGAGGAAGGATTGGCCTCTGCACTGTGGTATCGCACACATGTTGCATTTGATGTTTCCACACCACTGTGCAAAAGCAGAGAGATTGGGTTTCGTTGTTTAACCTATCACGTTGTTTTATTCGTCTGTTTGCTTACAGTTTTGTCAGGGCTTTTTTTGAGGGGGCTGTCAAGTTCATAAGGAAGCAGGCCTGAGGTGGGGTGGGGGGGGGGCTTGGTTTTAAACGGTCTTTGGAGCCCCTTCTGTCCTCCAGACTCCAAACAGCTCATTTAACCCAGCGATAGAAAGGGGCGGGTCTCCTTTAGATCCTGGTGAACGTTTCAGCACCACGGTGTGATTGTGACTCCTGCCAAAATGACAAACTGTTAAAATGAAACCGTGACTGCAAATCCCGGCCAGTTTTTCCCGTGTGGTGAGAGGGCTAGATATTTCATTTTCCCAGACATCAGTTATAGCGACAAAATATACTAAAGCCTCTGAAATCAGCAAAAGATTAATTAATCTCTTAAATTTTAAACACGAAATAAGTTTTAAAAAATACAGCGAACAAAGAAACATAAGTAAATCTAATAAAATTAACAGAGACAGATGTGCATGCAATGTGATACACATGGAGGTTTTTAATCATTGGCTGCAAGCCTTGACCTGAACTTGGGCAGCCGATCAAAATTTCTGTTTTTACCTCTCCCCAAGATACATGTGTTTTATATTACCCATGTTATCCAATCACATCGACCCCAATATTGCACCATCCATGACTCTTTTTAAAAATTTCTCCAAACCAATGAAGGTCAGATTGACCTGCGATATCAACAACAATCAAACAAGATGATAAAATCGCGTTCTGTTGCACAATCTCGTTATAGCTATGATGTATATTAAGGTGTTGATGAGGTGTGCCTCTTACCCCATTGATTCCGTAAGTTGTGATGGATCAAAATGAACAAATTCACGTAAATTATTCATCTTTAGTACATGCATAAAATAATTGCAATGTAAAACATACTACAGTAATAAAAAGTAAAGGCTTTTTATTAAAGTAAAAAGTAAAGTAAAGGTGTCAAACCCACCCTATACTAAGGGTCTTTGTGTTTAGGAGGCATTTGTGAATGGAAGAGTTATTAGACACTCAATATGGCATTTGTCCAATATGGGCAGATGGAATACACATGATCAATGTTCATGATTAAAGTGTGTTACCTGATTGTAGTTGTACTGCCATCCTCGAACCTGTTCCCCCTGTTCTCCTCCTCGTTGCGTTTGGTTTGGCTACAGTGCGAATTCAGCATCTTTTTCAGTTTTTCAGTTCATGTATTTTCCTCGCCTTAATTGAGAAATAGATAAATAAATAAACTGTGTCTGGCGTTAGGATGCATTTGTGGCTGATAGTCCATCATTATTATTGATTAACTGCACTTTGCCAGCCACCTTCTACGGTCCATTGAGACAAGGATACAAACAGACACTCATTCCCCTGACTGAAAACTCATCAAAAAGATCTTGTCCATAGTTTTACTCTTCACTCCTCCACAAATGTCGCACCTGTTATCACAGAGACAGCCTCTACAGAAGTCCCCCCTGTTCTCACAGAGACAGCCTCTACAGAAGTCCCACCTGATCTCACAGAGACAGCCTCTACAGAAGTCCCACCTGATCTCACAGAGACAGCCTCTACAGAAGTCCCACCTGTTATCACAGAGACAGCCTCAACAGAAATCTCACCTTTTCCCACCAGACAGCCTGTACAGAAGTCCCACCTGTTATCACAGAGACAGCCTCTACAGATGTCCCACCTGTTATCACAGAGACAGCCTCTACAGAAGTCCCACCTGATCTCACAGAGACAGCCTCAACAGAAATCTCACCTTTTCTCACAGAGCCAGCCTCCACAGATGTTGCACCTGTTTTCACAGAGATAGCCTCCACAGACATTGAAGCTGCTCTCAGAGAGACAGACTGCATCAAAAGTCATGAAGGAGACAGCAGTTTGCTATTTTCTTGTGAAATATTATGAATTACCAGATGGCCAGACCCGGAGTAAGTAATGTCTACTTATTAACTGCTCTTGTACAATGCTGCACAATCATGTATTTTGCAGGTACAGATCTATTTTTTTTTTAAGAAATTAAAATGCACATCACTAAATGACTGCAGCTAAAAGAGAGCTGGATGTACCTGAATTTCCCATAACTTTTCTGTCCCCAATTGTCTGCTCACAGATTTCCATTGACTTTTCTGTCCCCAATTGTCTGCTCACAGATTTCCA
>JAOYSI010008352.1:9207-22440 GCA_025775065.1 Hiodon alosoides | reverse complement strand
TTGTCTGCTCACAGATTTCCATTGACTTTTCTGTCCCCAATTGTCTGCTCACAGATTTCCACTGACTTTTCTGTCCCTCATTGTCTGAGCACTGATTTCCACTGACTTTTCTGTCCCTCATTGTCTGAGCACTGATTTCCACTGACTACTCTGTCTCACTACCTCTTGCCCATTATAGTTTTAAAAGATTAACAGATCTTCTAAAACAAGTTCGAAGGGTTTCTTGGGACATTCCAAGACACTTTGATGAAGGCCAAGGTCTGGTTAAGATTATTTAAACAGAACGCGTTTTCTTAAAATCTCAAAAAAGATCACCGATAAAGGTCCGCTACAACCGAAGAGAGACGTACATGAGACCAAAAAACCAACGAACATCCCAGGATAAACACAGAACAGCAAGCGGAACGAAAGTTAGTGCCCTCTGGTGGTTATACTACATATAACTAAAAGAAAGAGGGGAAACATTACATTATTATTTGCGAAATTACAACTTTAAAAAAAAGGCCAAACCCAGGCCAGAAGCAGGGCCAGGTCTAGCACTTGTTGGCCTGGAGAGCAGGCCTAGTATGCAGCGAACAGGAGATCAAGGCTCCGAGTTATTGTATTTTTGTCAAACAATCAAGGATAATCCTTACCATAGGCTTATTTATTCATGTCTATATATCAGTTTTCACACCGTGGAGCAATTTGGACTACGGAACTACGATCCTTACCTTTTGGTCCATAAATTAATTTGGATATATTATACAGTTTGAGCATCCCGTATCCGAAAATCCGAAACTTTTTGAGCGCCGACATGAAACCACAAGCAGAAAATTCCAGACCTGACTTCACTTGCCCTTGTGACGCTCTAACGGGGTCAGTTTGTTCAAACCACTTTCAACGCCAGAGCTAAGTGATTAGGTCTTGATTAACTGTGTTTTTTTGGCCTATTCTCTGCTTTGCGGTACAAAAAACCAGAAAGTCCCTAAGTTCCTTTCCTGTGACAGAATGTTTTCACGAGGGTAGCAAACTAGTTCCTCGTTCGTTATTATGAACCGTTTGTCGTAGCTTTCTGATGTTTCAGACAGTGTGCACAAACTTTGTTTCATGCACAAAATTAAAAATATTGTATAAATTACCTTCTGGCTGTGTAAAAGGTGAATATGAAACATAAATGGATTTTGTGTTTAGACTTGGGTTCCATCCCCAAGATATCTCATTATGTAAATGCACATATTCCAAAATCCGAAAATATCCAAATCAGAAACACTACTGTTCCCAGACATTTCGGATAAACTGTAGTTGTCGAATCTTGATCATGATATTTCTGTAATATGAGTATAAATATAAATTAGATTTCTACTGGCCAACTAGTCACATGATGGGTTTACCCATAACGAGTTAATACCTAACATGACATTAACATAAGTGTTTAAAAAAAACACATTTAAAACTAAACAAATGATCTTAGGTCCACTGTCATGCAGTTTTAAAGGAATCGGTAGGTAGATTGTTCCAAGCATGTTTGAGAACTTTCCACAGTCTGTCTCGCTTGCTTCTGTCTGTCCAGCTAATCCCAGACAGCCTCGATGATGTTGAGATCAGGGCTCTGAGGAGGCCATATCATTTGTTGCAGAAGTCCGTGTTCTAATTTTGGAAAATGAATGTTTGGGAATTTAAAATTTAATTTAAAATCTTTTCTACTGACACACTGATGCAGAAGACATTAAAACATAAATCTAACACTACATCTATGTAAAAAAACAAAACAAGGGTGCCTAAGACGTTTGAACATTGCTGTCTATAAATCATGGACGGTTTAAATAGAAAATGTAAGTTTTGTGTACCAAAATTATTTCAACCCCATTATGTTTCCTACTCAGTGGTTCTTCTCGTCTTTAAGCGTCTTTCACCACCAGAGGGCGACATCAGCAACCCTCCTCAGTTCTAAACCTGCTGTGTACTGGGCTTGCTCAGTGTTGACGTTATCAGTGACTCTCGAGTAAATCCCACAGATTTTCCTGGCAGCCCACAGAAAGCCACAAACCAAGCGTTCCGGAGCGGCCATCTTGTTTTCTAGTTAACAGATTTCAGTTCGTCAATGGGGGGAAACAATTCAACATTTTTTCTGAGAGTTTATGTCATCTCTCATCCCAGCATTAAATCTTTAAGGCTATTTTATTAAATTAATTTCTCGTAATGTAAAAATGTAAAAATATAAATGCATAAATAAAATCGTTATAAATTTGTGGGTGAAAGCTTTGGACCCACAGGTAGTTGTACCCCTGAAATTCCCTGTATAAACGGATATAGTCACATGAGTCACATATAATCATATGAACACATATGCAAGGAAAACAGAGCCACACTTATAAAGAGGCAGGCCTTTGTCTTGTTCGTTGCCAAAGAACAACGTGCTCATCCCAAATCCAGGCATCCTAGCTCATTCTCATGGCAGCTGGCCATTGTCTCCCAAAATGCTTTGTTCACTGATATTGTCTTTGTATGTGTGTGGCAGTGCAGCCCAAATAAAACTGACTGCCTCCTATTGTCATGGTATCTTATTTTTACAACGATACGAAGAAAGAAAATTGTCACGTATAAGTCATGTCTGCAGGAAGTCAGAGTGGAAAGTCCCCTGCTGATGTCAGATTGGCTCTTTTGTCAGCGCTACAGGGAAACCAACAAAAAACAATTTTCATAGACAGAATCCGGACTGAATGACTCTAGCCGCACAAACTTTGTTTTTGCCCTGTAAATACCAGACCTCCTCTCCCCCCTTCTACCATCTGTTAGCGAGGAATCCATTTCACTCAACAAGCCAGACCCAACGTTTATTGGACCTAATGGTGCTATCAGCTGGGTCGCCAAACCCAATTATCGCTCAAGGAGGGACTCCTCCTTGGCTAATCATGGCGGCCTAACCCGATTTAGCCGCGATGAAGAGACAGCGTAAATGGCAGTTAATGGAGGAAGAATGATCTCACAAATACAGAAAACTCAATTCATTTCTCCGGGAGAGCAATCTGTCCGATTCAGCACTAATGGAAAGGGGTTTAATTAGGCTTCGGGCCTAGGCAGCGACAGATCCACTCCACCCGCGGACGACGCAGACCGAACACAGCGTCCAACAGCGATGCACGCCAGTGGCAGTGACTGCAGGCATGTGAAGGCAATAAAGTAGCGCTAGACCAAACCCACTGCTCTCAAATTACTATGTATTTTCCCACCAATAGCAATACCATTAGCATCGCCTTTCAACCACAGTTCGCCAAACAGCTCACAATTTCAATATTTTTTTAGTCTCCTTTGAAATAGTGAAATTGGAGAAGGAATTGACCGCATGCTTCTAAATTTCAACCAGCTAACAAATTAGCTGTATCCATTGTTGATTACTATTACAGTAATATTACTCATACAATAGGGACTGCTTTAGAAATATGTTTCCTGGAAGTCATAATGTGGTTGTGATGAAACCAGCAGCGTTATCTTATTTCGTGTGTTATGACCCTCGGTCTGACACATTTCCATCTTAGGTGGGGGGAAGCGTGTGACACTCTGCACCGAGAATGAAAATGTTTGTCTGTGGAGCAGCATAACGGTCAAACTACGAAATTAGAGTGTATGAAGTATTTATTATAAACAAATATTTTCAACAAAAATACAAAAATTTCAACAAATATAAACAAAAATTTCTCTCAGGAAAAGAGAAAATGATTTCTTATAATTTTCTCGTTTTCTCACCACAGTTCATGGTAGTTGGGGGTTACTGAATTCTGAGAATCGTGCGTGCGGTTCCTATATCAGAGGAAAGAGGAAGCAAGGTGCAGTGCACAGACGGTTTGCAGAGCTACAGAGATTTTCTTTGCTCAGGGCAGAGGAAGAACAGTCATGGGAACAGCTGGGCCCCTGCTACTCAATCATTAGGCAAGGCCGGAGTTCAAACTTCATTCGCTTTCACTGAGTTCAGAATCGGATTACCCTCGCAGGCAACCAGGCTCCAGTCCGTGCCAATCTGCAGCTAGTATTTAGGGCGACTAAAAGACATATCAGGTGGCCTCATCCGTTTAGTGGAATGAATCAAGCATAATTAGCTTCTGCTTGGGAGGTGGGAGAAACGGCTGAGGACACGCGCGCTCTGTTAGGAGCATCACTGCTGACTGTAAGCCTTGGTTTTCATACCGGCCATGTGGCATGTCCTGTATCGCCAAAGGATACTATTCCTGTCTACACAAACCGAAAGGAACTAAGGTTATTACGAAGAAAGAAAGACGTGACAATGATGGATGGAAAATAATAATTTAAACGTTCAACTATCAAAAGAAACGTGGTTCTACACGGACCCTCTCAGTGTCGGATTAATGGAAAGTAATTAATCTTCTGTAGAATTACCTGCGTATGTCATGCAATTAAAGTAATGTACTCGTAAACGAATAACCGTGTTTCTTACCTTTTTTGTGGCTGTACACACTTTCACTCATCATATCAATAAGTAAACATTCCAGATCATTCCAGTTGTTCCATGTGACAGCATGCTTCAACATACACTTCGTATAAGTACAAAACACCATTTATAAAATCAGATTTTATGTTTTACGGTCCGTCCATGAACCGCAGAAACTCATTCTGTTGTAAATGTGAGTAAAATAATAATAAAGGTAATTTACTGATTTAATTACTTTGTTACGTCCTTCCTTTTTCCTTATGCAGAGCCAGCGTTGGAATCTGTTGATGCAAACTAAATAATAGGCGGCTACCAACGCAGATGTATTTTTAAACTATTGGCTACAAAAGCTTTTCTAGTTAAGGGTATATGCTAACCAAACAAAAAAAATCATTGGATTTCCTCACATTGGTCAGGACACTTTCTGACAAGTAACAGAAATGATTTGTCACCAGCTCACCTGCAAAGCGGCAGAGTAATATTTTATTAGGCAAATCGGCCTGCATTTGCATAATAAAATGAGTTCCATTACCTTTCTTACAGTCATCCCATTGTCCATTTTTCCACTTCACGCATTCTGGTGTCATTCAGAGCACATGCCAAGAGCCGAGAAGTTTGTCAAGAGGCCAAAAGCGGGGGCGTCACTGGGAATGTTGGCTGGTTTCAGAATCTTGTCGACACAGTTCAAAGGGAAGTGATGATAAAACACTTTCTTGCCGACAAGCTGCAATGTCAGCGTGAGGACCCTTACCGACGGGAAGATGCCAAGTTCTGCGGTTCACTGCCAAAATCAGGACTAAGTGACGTGAGTGCCGGGCGTTGGCCTGAAGGTGAAAAATGGTGCTACACATTAAAGAATTTCTGTGTACTTTCCCGACGACGTATCAATTCAGTCCATTAAATATTATTTTTAAAGCCTAAAGGTTAATTACTTGAGGAACACTTCTGCAGTTTCCAGGTATGTGATTGCGGGCGCCCGAAAACAAAGGTTAAAAAGGGCTTTGTCAGTGATGTCGAAATATGTTTACCACATATCATTTGAAACGCCCCATTGTATCAGACACTAAAACCACCCAAACGGGTTTGGTCAGGTACACGCATACAGCGCTGGTAGGCTACATATGACCATAAAAGCAAAACGACTCATAACGGCTGAGTATTCCTACCCAAAATCTCTCCACCGTTTCTTCTCGATCCCCCAGAAATCATTAAGTCAGACTCAGAAATATGTGCAGACCCTTATTGCTTATATAATTGTGCGTTTCCTGGTTCTGCGAATTAGTCAGTATGCTTCTGATTACTTCCTGTGCTGAGTTATGGGGCGTCTAAATTTAGGATATTTGTTAAATATATAGTTTAGGAATCTCTGCATTAGTTAAATAGATTGCTTTCACATGATAGAGTTGGGATTTATTTTTAAATGTTTAGTTTGTAAGACTAAATAATCGATAAAATGAGTACATTACGTGAGTGTGAGTGTAGAGTAAAATTCAAGATATACTCTACATCTGGGTGTTAATTATATATTAAATCTGGAGAAACTGGAAGGAAAAAAAATTTGCTTTTACTATTTTGGACTGAGAAGCTACACAAAATACACATCCTGAATACACATTCGTGTACACATCCTGCGGTTTGTAATTCTTATTTGGTCTCGTACCCGCTCGAAACCTCAGAGTCGGGCACAGAGTTGCGGATCGTCCTGCTGGGACTGAACGGCAGAGAGATGAGTGCCGTCGGAAACACCATACTGGGAGTAGAGGAGATTGCCTCCTGTACCAGCACCGGCACGGTGACACAGGGGTGCGAGAGGAGGGCCGTGACCGTCCGCGGGAGGCTCTTCACTGTGGTGGACACGCCGGGCCTGCTGGACTCCCGACTCTCCGACTACGAAGCGGAGGAGCGCATCCAAGGCTGTCTGTCCTTGGGCGCACCCCCGACACCACCTCTCCCTCCTGGTGTTGAGGCTGGGCTTCCCCACAGGGCCGGTGGCAAACGGCACCGACCGCACCGGAGATCTGTTTGGAGCCGAGGCACTGAACTTCACCGTGGTTCTGTTAAACGGGAGGCGACTCCAGCAGTGTGGGAACCGGTATCACCTGTTCAATAACAAGACAGAGTGTGACCCCAAACAGGTCCGAATGTTCATCCTGAAGACAGACGCTGTGATACAGCAGAATAATGGAAAGCACTTCACAAGAGCTGCAGAAAGACCTAGAAGTACTTACCCGGAAGAAAAAATTTGAAAATATTACTATACATATCATCCTTAAAGTCCCCCAAAACAAGTTGGTAAGACATTTAAACAATTTTAAAGTTGCAAATAAAATCTTGATTTCAATACATCACACAACACAACTTTTAACACAATGTTTGTCATGATCCCACTAACCTTTGTTAACTGTGACATTTCAATTTGTCTAACACTGATTAACTATAAGGAAAATAAAAATGATTTTTTTTATGTTAGTTAGGCATGTAAAACAATAAACCTCATAAAACGGTTCCAAAAACATATTTCCTGTTCCTTCAGTGTCGCAGAACAAGGTAACCATACTTCCTGGGAAGTCCGGACGGGGGGGAGGAGTTCAACAGGGAACACCATTCTGGGCAGAAAAGGGTTGCTGTCAAAGCAATCATCATCCTCCGTCACCAGAACCTGCAGTGTTCGTACAGGAAAATGTGGAGGGCAAGCGGCTGGCCGTGATCGACACACCAGGATTCTTTGACAAAGATTTTCCAGAAGACGAGATTCGCAGGGAAATCGTCCGCTGTTTCAACATGTTGGCGCCCCGGACCTCACGCTGACCTTTCCCCCTGGTGTTACCCGTGGGGCGATCCACCACGCAGGAGCTAGAGGTGATAGACCAGTTTCTACAGCTGTTCCAAAGTGGACTTCCCAGCCACGTCATATTGTCCTGTTTACACGCGGGGACGAACCGGACGGCACCATTAAGGAGTTCATGCAGAACAGCAGAAAAATCCAGATGGTGGTGGACTACTGCGGCGGGCACTACCACGTCATCAACAACAAGGAATCCCAGGACCGCTCGCAGGGCCGCTCGCAGGGCCGCTCGCAGGGCCGCTCAAAGCACTGCTGCGAAAGATTGACCTCATGCTGGAGACCAACGGAGGACGGCTCTTCTGCAAGGGCCTGCACAAAGTGGCCTCCACCATCATCGGCGCTGAGACTGAGAAGCAATCCACTGCATGCAATAAACTCGCCCAGTAAAAGGAGGCATTGTTGCAGAAAAGGGAGGAGATGCTGATGTCAAGAGAGAAACACGTTCTTCAGAGTGAGAGACTGAAATCAAGGAGACGAAGGATACATTACAGAAGAGAGAGTTTTTGTGTGTTGTTTTTTTTTTGTCGTTTATAAGTAATTATAACTACGCAAATCATTATTAAGGGTACAGGTGTCTTTTCAATTCCAGCTCTCAGCCAAGTGGAGCTTACAGTTTTAGAGATATTTCAGACAGTGATTTCACTTTCTTACCAAAACAACTCAACTTTCACATCAGTTAACGTTCTTATCAGCACAAAATAGAAATATAAACAGCAGAAAATGGAAATACAATCTTCAGCCACTTACTAGCGGTTACTAAAACCACAGACGTTCATTGTCCACACACAACTGTTCTTTAGGCCCGTTTGTACAGGGATAAGTCCTACAGCGCAAACCACCTTTAGAGGGGTGACACAGTACAATGGTGATAACCGAGGGCGTTACCATGATCAAGTGGATGGTATCATGATTAATTTAAATAAGGAACATACCAGGTGGGTGGAGTGTTTCAGACGTGAAAATCTTTTTTAAAAAAACATTTCTTATTTAAGAATTACCAGGTACAGGTAATGGGTTAGCTATGGAACCCAGCTATGCTAATGTATTCATGATTATTTTTACATTTCTTAACTGTATAGATTAATCAATAGCCTGTTTTTAGCATGGCCTTTCTCAAAGGATAAAATAAGGGTATAGAGATTGATACCCTTGTTTAAGCTTATTCACACCACTTATTCGTTCCCTAATTTATTCTTTACTGAGATCGACATACAATACCTTTCGGAAAGAGTTGATAAAGAGGGTTGCGTTTTGCATCCGTCTGATCATTAATTTTCACAGTTCATTAATTTCCGTGTGCTAAAAATAGCTTAAAACCGCTTCCCGTATCCTCTTTCCGACAGAAAATAGCACAGTCATTCTAATGGCCGTCAGGTCTTTGATACTGTCTTGCCTTTCCGCCTTATTTCGCTGCCTGTTCTATAAGTGTACAATCTCTACTGTCATTGAAAGCTGTGCATGAGATGAAAAGGAAATGCTTTTCAATATGCCCTCTCTAGTTGCTGGAATTCGGCATCTCTCTCTCTCACGGGACTGTGCATGGCATAAAATATCTGTTTCTGTACACCGATCACAGGTATTTCTTGTGGTGCAGAATTCCCATTATTGACACAGCAGCATTGAAGCCCTCGGTATCCTTCAGTTCGGTTAAAATACGTTGTTGTCGTTGAAATGGGGTTCCAAATACATCCGGTTGCCAATATATGGCAATTCGTCACATATATTTTAGGAAAATGAGTGAATGGAAATTTGGGAGGTCTATCGGTTATACAGATCTATTTTATCACAGTGCATCTCTTTTCAAAATTCGATGTGCTTTTATACAGAGGATAGTCACCTGAGATTTGTAAGGATGGCTGAAGGACGCGGTGCTGACTAAAGAAAAATACGTGGAATGCACCCTCCCACCTTCATTCGGTGTGAATGGAGGAGAGGAGAACCACAAAACCAGGCTCTGGCCACTTACCTCACCGCAGCACTCTCCCATTGGCTGCGCAGCTGCTGACAATGCTGCCTGCTGCATCCCTGCGGAAGATGAAGTGTGTCTGTGTTGGGGGGGGGGAGCTCAAGCCCATATAAAAGAAACCGTTCTGCAGCATTTCTGAACTGGTGCAGTGCAAAGGCTTGCTCAGCGAAGGTGTGTAGAACAAGGGGGACTTAAAATCTAATTATAAGGAAACATTTTTAAAAATTAAAAAAAAAAAAAACCATTCATCATGAGCTACGATCCTTACGCCTCCCGCCGTCCCTGGGATGACTACAGGGCTCCACGATCATCCAAATCCTCCATCTCCTCCTCCTCCTCCCTCCACCTCAGCCACCGCTCCATGCCCACCACCAAGAGGTTTCTGCGGCCCGCCTCTTCCTCTCTGCCGGATCTGGCAGAGCGGATGGACTTGGCCCAGGTCAGCACCCTCAATGCCGAGCTGCTGGGTCTGCGGGGCAGGGAGAAGGAACAGCTGGTGGGGCTCAATGACCGCTTCGCCACCTACATCGACAAGGTCCGGCAGCTGGAGCAGCAGAACAAGGTCTTGCTGGCTGAGCTGGAGGCGCTGCGGCAGAGGCGGAGCGACCCCTCCCGGCTGCACCTCCTCTACGAGCAGGAGGCGAGGGGCCTCCGGGCCCTGCTGGACGCGGAGGCCAGTGAGAAGATGCGCATGGAGGCAGAGCGCGACCACCTGCGCGACGTGGCCGGGCAGCTGAGGGAGCGCTGTGCGGAGGAGGCCCGGCGACGGGAGGAGGCCGAGGAAACCCTGCAGCGGTCACGAGAGGAGGCCGGCCGGGCCGCGTTGGCTAACTGCGATGCCGAGGCCAGCGTGGCCTCCCTAGCCGAGGAGATCACTTTCCTCAAGAAGGTGTTCGCCGAGGAACAAGCGGAGCTGATGGCCCAGGCTCGGGCGGCCGCCAGCATCACCGTGGAAGCCGAGGTGGCCCGACCCGACCTGTCGGCCTCCCTCCGGGAGATCCGGGCCCAGTACGAGAAGCTGGCCAACAAGAACATGCAGGCCGCCGAGGACTGGTACCGTACCAAGTTTGCCAGCGTGGCCGAGATGGCCAGCAAGAACAACGAGGCGGTGCGCTCCATCCGGGAGGAGACCTCTGAGTACCGGCGGCTGCTGCAGTCCCGCTCCTCTGAGATCGAGGCCCTGCGGAACGTTATCGACTCCCTAAACAAGCAGCTGGAGGACCTGGAGGAGAGGCAGGGCAAAGAGGTGGCCAAGTACCAGGTAAGGGACCAATGCGTACTTTCAGCCTGTTCTGGTGAAACGTGACATTCAGAGTAATAAGGGGTACACTGGCAGAACAAGAGAATGGTGCCTAATATTACGTAACTTTGTTTTTGCCTACTTTCGACTAGTGTTCTTAAAGTCTACGTATCTCCAGAATTGTAAATCCCACAAAGTGAATTCAATTCAAAGTTCAGTCATTTCTCCTTCCATAGATAAGATACAAGTGGCTGATTTACAGGAATCGACAACAAAAAGATCAGACAACGAGTTCTGCCACAATAAACCAGAGAGATCCAAATCTCTGACCTCGACAGGCTCACTACAGGAAATGTATTTTTAGGAACAGATATAGATCAACTGAATTCAGGATGCTGCGGCTTCAGTACGTTTTTTACTGCAAACACCTGCTGATGCTCAGCCAACACTGTTGTGCGACTGCCATTTTGTCAGGAGAGGATAAACGAGCTGGAGAAGGACATCAGTGAAGCCAAGCAGGAGATGGCACGTTACCTCAGAGAATACCAAGACCTCCTGAATGTTAAGATGGCCCTTGACATCGAAATTGCTGCATATAGGTAAGGTTGGCAAAGGGTTTGCGCAGAGACAAAAGGCATAGCAAAAAGATTTTATTGCAGATGAAGTAAACGTTTCAATCTAATCTTTTTCCGATAGTAGTATTTAGCACAGTTTATTCCAATAGTGGTGTTTAGTGCAGCCTTTCCCAATCCTGGTCCTCAGGACCCCCTGTTCCTGTAGGTTTTCGATGTTTCCGTGCTCCAACACACCTGATTCAGATTAATGGGTCGTTATGAAGCTCAGCAGAAGCCTGATAACAACCCATCCATCTGAATCAGGTGTGTTGGAGCTGGGAAACATCGAAAACATACAGGACAGGGGGTCCTGAGGCCCAGGATTGCGAAAGGCTGGTTTAGTAGATCTGGTACTGCAGACACAGAGTGGGTTTACTCAGAGATGCCAAAATAGACACCAGATGGACCCTGTCCAGAATCATCCAGCACAGGGTGTACCTGTGTCTGAACCTGAGTGGTTGAAAATCAGTTCTGAGAACACATATGTGTCCTATTTTTAAAAAAGTAAGTCTAGTAAATACTCATGTCTTAGCTCAATGATAATCCGCCATTTTACGTTAAAAAGCATTGGTCACTCAATTCCGACTTACTGCGTAAAATAACAGCAGACTTGTCTTTGGTTTGACTCCCGCGATCACAAGCTTTATCATCTTTAGCCTCACCTCACCAAAATATAAATAAGTTTAGGAGCAGCTAACCGCCTCCCACAAGATGGATGTGAGGATGCTGCCAAGACTTTAGGCTTGGGACTTTTCAACTGGGATGACTTTTCAACTGGGATGACTTTTTAACTGGGATGACTTTTCAAAGCCAGAGTGGTGACGCATAGAAAGCTGTCACTGGTGCAGTTTTCGGAATTAGGCCTACTCTGTCCATACTCTTTTCCATACCTATATATTCTGAGCACGGAGACACAGAAGATCAACCGAGAGCCAAATATCAACCTAGATCAACCTAGAACAAAATATAGGGTGGGCCTGATCCCTTTCTTCTGATCTTTTTCCCCCCCCTCTGCACAGGAAACTCCTTGAAGGGGAGGAGATAAGGCTGAGCTTCTCCTCCCAGCACACTTACACCTAGAACCGCCACCCCAAGAAGCCAGAACGTGCCCTTGTTCCCCAGCAGCAAGAGGTCAATGAAAACTCCCCCTTCTTCTCCACACACTCTGAATGGCAAGAGGGCGCAGCGCCGCGAGAGGGAACCGAGAGGCTGCACCGTGTCAGCTGGGCCGCTGGAGTCCAGTCCGGCACACCCCGGCAATATCCTTTTGGTAGAGCCGAAACTCCAAGCATTAGGCTCGACTTTGACTCTACCCTGACGACCCCGCAAACACTTAACCAATTGTTTGCGACGGTAGATCAAATTCCAGTTGAAAATTCAGCTGTGGATGTTTGGATATGACTCTAATGACGACGTAATTCAGAAGCAAGACAGTAACAAACCCATACTGAGTGAGAATTCTACCAACAGGATATTGTTCCGCATCCCTGGTCCTATTGTACTAATTAGTGTACCAGTAGATTTACTTTACTCATCTCAAATAGTCTTTCATTGAGGGCAATAATCATCTTTGTTTTTGCTTTTGTCTTCCAAGATATTTCCGTTCTCTTATATCCTGAGCTTCAGGTGAAGATAGGTCTCAGTTTTTTTTCCAAAATTAAACGAATTAGTTAATCTCCACAAATTCCAATTGAAAATCTATTTAACAATGTGAAACAAGCATTTGTGTTTGTTCAATTATTTTTCTTAGGAGAAGCTCAGCATAGAACGATAATATCTGGAGGAAAGTTCAAGGCTTTGTCAGTGGAGGTTACCCTCCATTTTGGTATCTATAGACTATCTGTGGGCCTTCCCTTTAGCCTTTAGGTATCAGACAGCATCTACAGACTGCCTGTGGACTTTCCCTTTAGCCTTTAGGTATCATAAAGCATCTACAGACTGTCTGTGGGCTTTCCCTTTAGCCTTTAGGTATCAGACAGCATCTACAGACTGCCTGTGGACTTTCCCTTTAGCCTTTAGGTATCATAAAGCATCTACAGACTGTCTGTGGGCTTTCCCTTTAGCATTTAGGTATCATAAAGCATCTACAGACTGTCTGTGGGCTTTCCCTTTAGCCTTTAGGTATCAGACAGCATCTACAGA
>JAOYSI010008351.1:0-11569 GCA_025775065.1 Hiodon alosoides | reverse complement strand
TTTTGTCTACACATCCTAAAGATAATGAGGACGCAGACTGTTCAAACTCAAGGCATTATCATTCGCAGGGTTCCAAAAGCGGCAGCATAAACGGGAATGGAACCCGGCCGTGGCGATGAGAGCGCCAAATCCTAACCACTAGACCATCTGGAAGAGAGCCCTCATTTGATGCAGCCTTTTGTCTACATATCACATTCGCCCTGGTTCGAAACCGAGCGGAATCCGTGCGGAAACCGTTATTATAACATATGACTGTGGTACACGTCCTGCACCAAGTAAAAGCTTTAGCTAGGAAAATGTATGTTTCCACCCGGTTTCGAACCGAGGACCTTTCGCGTGTTAGGCGAACGTGATAACCACTACACTATGGAAACATTGCCGAGATATTCTCTTGGCTCCCGCTCTGTTCCCCTCACACGAAAGAAAGGGACTTATTTTGTTAATGTCAGACACTAGGGTAGCAATGGAAAGTACAGATATATATTTGGGTGTGTGGTTTCCATAGTGTAGTGGTTATCACGTTCGGAAACAACTCTTTTAACATTGTACCTCAAAGTAGGAAAATGCAAAGAACCGACCCCTCATTGGGTGCATTCTTTTGTTTACAAAAAAGGAAAAAAAACATGTTTCCCAGACCAGGAATCGAACCGTAGCAGTGAGAGTGCCAAATCCTAACCACTAGACCAGCAGGGAGGGCCCCATTTGTACTGAGGTGTCCTGTCCGCCAACAGGACGTCGAGGGAGAAAAAGGAACCAGAAATATACGACTGTGGCACATTCCACATTCCCCCAAGTGCCAACCGTTTGACGCATAATGTCATTGGTTCAAACCAAGCGCAAATTGATTTATTTGCATCTTAGCTGAAAGTTGAAACCGCAAAGCAACCGCGCATGTGGTGCTGTCTCTATTCTAAAAAATGAAGAACCTAGCTTCCTAACGTTCGACTTCCACACTAACATTTGAGTTTCGAAAGAAATTACAAACAAAGCTGGTTTTCAAAACGAACACTTGGTAAATTCATAATGTAGCCTTATGTTAATCAAGCACGGCCGCACTGAAATGTGAAATCTCTACCTGCACTGAAATCTACGTTTTTTTTCTTAACATTGGCTTACCTGTCAATCATGAATTATTCGCTAGGTTAGCTAACTTCGCATTCGCCCAGTGATTTGGTTTGCCTGCCTGCTATTTGGTCACCCCAAATAACTCTGAATGTTGCTGAACTCTGGGAAGCTACTTTCTCTCCCTGAGAGAGGTACTATTCACAAAGACAGAGTTTTGAAGTAGGGGGCCAATTGGGGCAGGTATTGTGGAGTATACTAAAAAATAACCTGCTATTTCAAATAAAGGTAAGGCAACGTTGTTGTTTTTTTACTTTTTCTTTGTTCGGACCAATAGTCCATACCTGATGAGGTCACCAAATCCCTCCATCATTTCTTTCATATTCATCAGTCTTCATCAAATCCCCTTGTCTGACATTTTTACCAATGTGTGTTGTCTTACAAATAGTTTGGACCCCCTATAAATAACCACATTTTTACTAGATTGTCTGTGTAGATTTAATTCAAACATTAAAGTCATTAAAGATTAAAGTCATTATTAAATGCCACTATTCCAACAACTTGCACCTTCACCTACAAAGCAATCCTACATTTATTGGTATATTAACATGAGACTGATTACGCTCCACTGAACCAACAACTTTCCAAACAGACACCTTTTCATACATTCATTTTCATACCTAAATTAATTGCATATAACATAACTTTTAGCCAGTAACATTCACTAAACTGTCATTCGGTCCATAGGGAAATTGTTTTGTTGAAATGATCCGTATAGAAATATTTTCTTTATTCTGTGTATTAGGAGTCACATGAGAACAGACAGCAGTGAAAAAGCAACACGTGCAGGCACGGGAAATTCAACGGCATTTCATTCCTCCTTCTCTCTGGTCTTGGTCTTCCGCTGCGTTGCCAGATCTTTAAGTTTTGTATCTAGTTTCCTCTGCAGGTAGGCCTTCTTGTTCGGATCCATGGATCTTACCCTCTGGCCGCTGCCAGCATACAGCACCCCCTCTTTACTTATCCTCATCCGCGCCTGGGCCTTGGCCTGGGTACCACAGCCGTGGACCTACAGGGAGCACATTTCAGAGTAACGTGTCAGCTTGAACACCAATCTACCAAGACGATTCCATTTTTCCCCAGGATATAAGAAAGATTCTTACTTTACATAGATCACCATTGTTGTTGGAAATAAACATAGCACTGCACAGGCCTTACCTCGGGAACGTGATGACTCAGACAGAAGCTCCTACAGCAGAAGGGGCAGAGCTGTCCGAGAGTCAGAACACTGGCTTTGCACTTAGCAAACCCACAGATGCTGTCCGCTTTCACCACGGCATTGATCAGCGTGTCAAAGTCAACATCCGCCACAGTGGCTGCAAGTTCTGAAGAACTAGGTTTGGTGCAGCGCTTTTCTAAGGGGAGATGTGGGAGGCACCACATTAGTCTCACCAATGTCAAACACCGGCACGGGAAACCCCTACACAAACTGACTTTCAGGTGGAAACAGTTCTAACTGGCCCAGGCACAAAATCTTGGAATGGCACAGACTAACTGATCAAGACAAGACAGTAATTTTGCACAGTGTTCTGCTTTTGCATCTGTTTAGTAGCCCTTGCAGTCCTTAACAGCAGCAGGATCAAGTGAGACCATTACCTTTGACATTTTTGGTCTTCTTAGAGGACTGCGTGCGGGCTGCCGTGCGGGCTGCCGTTTCCTGACTCTGATTCCACTGAGCCTTCTCCTCCCTCTTCGCCTGCTCCCGAAGCATGCGCTCCACGTGCAGAGTCTTCAGGTCCACTGTCCGAGGCTCCCCAGTGTCAGCGGGACTGACTGTGGACGGTGGGATGGGCTCCTCGGTGGGCTCGGGGGTATCCCTGGAGACCGTGATGCGGCGCTCCGTCCCCTCCCCCACGCTCTGGGGCCTCAGCCCTAGCTCCTCGGTGGGCTCGGGGGTATCCCTGGAGACCGTGATGCGGCGCTCCGTCCCCTCCCCCACGCTCTGGTGTCTCAGCCCTAGCTCCTCGGAGATCCGATGCACTAGCATGCGGTGACGGGAGCTCAGAGTGGCGGGGAAGTCCAGGCGAGCTTGGCGAGGGTCCTTCAGGAAGGCCAGCAGCTTCTCTCTCAGCTCCCGGTAGTCGCTTTGTTCCTCCTCCTTCGGCCCAGGGCGCAGGGCCAGGGTGGAGCCCAGAGCAGCAGCCAACGGGTTCCTCATCTCAGCAGCTCTCTTCTGCGCCACCACCTTCCTCTTCTTCTCCTTGGTTTTGGCTGTTCTGCCGTCCTGGTCCCTAGCCTGCGACGGCCGCTCCTCGCGGCTGTAGTTCTGGGGCGTGGCATCCTCCAGATACTCGAAGACGGACCGGACCTGGCCATGCTCGGTTATGTGTTCCAGGAGGGACTTGAGGAAGCCGTGGTGCTGGACTGTCTGCGAGTCGCAAACCAGCGCCAGGTGGCGTCTTGCTCGGGTCACAGCCACATTGATCCTTCTGTCCTCGGCCAGGAAGCCCACTTCCCCTGTTGTGATAAACATAAGCCAAGGCAAAATAATCACCATTATAGATCAGTTAGTACCATTAAGACATCATGTATATTTATAGAATGCATCAATGAAAATCAACCACGTCTGTTTCAACCAATCAGAGTACAGAGACAGCAAATTTCCTTATCGTTTCCTGCGGGATACGACCAACGTGAGCATGCCCGACCTACCCTTTCTGTTTGATCTGACCAATGACAGCACCACAGCCTCCTTCTCTCTCCCCTGGAAGCCATCAACAGACTTGATCTCTATCTCAGGGTGCTTCTGAGAGAGCCGCTGCCTGAGAAGATCCACCTTCAGGGAAACAACACATGTATACTTACAATGTTCCTTTCAAATGTAAATTCACATTTCATCCATGTGCTTTTTTTATTTTTAACCTATTCAACAGGGGAACGGTGAACGATGCAACTGTCTTAGCGCCCCACCTGCAGGTTGTAAGGTGCAATGACACCTATATCCTTGGTCTTCACACCAGCCTCAACCAGCGCTTTCACATGTAGTGCCACAAGGTCTGCTTCACCTGTGGGTTTTCACGCACATAGAAAAATCACCCTTGAAATAACATTTAAGTTCCTAAATTAATTAATTTAACTAGAAACTGTTTCTTTTTATTTATAAACTTATAACAATTGGATTGATTCAAAATAATTGCAAAAGAAGTGTGGGGAAATATTGTCCCAATGTATCAGCTATGGTGAGTGACATAATAAAGGGGAGGGCCTAGTGCGTCAGGATTATAACCAACAGTGAGAGATGGGCTGAAGGGGGCCCAGATTTATTCCCCACTCTGAGTGACAGGGCATGTACGTAAAGTGGCCGTCACCTGGATTGCCTTTGGACTGCTCATCCGTATCCTCCATCTCAAAGAGGCCACACCCAGCTGTGTCGATCAGCAGTAGGGGCGTGTCGGTCTCCTCTGTGCTCGCGACTCCAGGCAAATCCCTGGTGCACAGACAGAGGGCACATAGATCAGCCAGAACCAGTGGCCCCCAATCCAGGAATCTACTGCTATTATTTAATAGAGATGCCCTTATCAATACGGATATGTACCCAGCTTTACAATGAAGTACACAACATGAAATTCATGGTACTAATGTTAACAGTTTAGGAATAAGTAGAATAGTAGACAATAGGCTGAAAGATGATCTGCAAGGCCAAATATTTTTGCTTTTCCTTAACTTCTCTAACTGGTGGTACATATATGATATATATGATGTATGATACATATTCTGCATGCAGATTACAGGAATACTTCTTAACCCCCCCCCCAACCTCAGCAGGTGCTTCTCCACCGAGCTGTGGGCGCGGAGCTTTCCGTGGTACATCTGTTCCGAGGCCCAGCGCATGATGGCACCATTCATGCGGTACTGCACGGTCAGCATCCTCACGACTGGGTCGCCGAGCTTCTGGATCAGCCTTTCAATCAGGCTCAGACCAAGGCCTCCAGAGGCAGCCCTTTGGGGAGACAAGATGTGTCAGTCAAGCTGACCAGGGAAGACTCCTGGTCATTTACAATTGTCACAGTGAAAATGTCTTGTCTTTTTTTTTTTTACAAACATTTGTACATGAATAAGTCATTGTAAGAAAGTTTACCACAGCGTAAGAGCATTATAAGAAAAGAGAACTTCACTGCAAGGTCCTCATAGATAGCAGGCTTGGATATAGACAGTCGGAACATGCCAAGATCAATGTAACGTCATCAACACAGACACTTTTGATTGCGTTACAAACTGTTAGTTTTAACCACGCAAATTAAATAACGAAATAGTCATGACCTGTATTGGTCGTAGCATTTACATAATTCATTACAAATCAGTGATGTAAATAACATTCTATCAATAATCTGTGTAACCGTAAACTAATTACAACAAAGGTTACAACACTGCCATCGTCTTCGTTCACCCCTTTGGTAGATGGAAAATGAGCAGAATGTCCAGGCCCAGGCCAACCTGACCGACTTACGCCTGAGACTTGATGGTGGAGGGAAGCTGCCGGTGGTCTCCGGCCAGGATGCACCTGCGGACCTTGAGCAGGGGGATCCAACAACTGCTTTCCAGGGCCTGGGCACACTCGTCGATCAGTGCCAGGTCAAAGTGATCTGCGGGGAGGAGCTTCAGAGGCCCGTCACCGCACGCCCCTGGGCGGAGAGTGATACGGCCTGGGTCAGAACCTGGTCTTCTAACGGCGACGCCAAGCCCACCAAAGCGAAACTACGCTCACAGTAAACCGCACTTGGAAGTGAACGCCAATCACTTCACGTACGAGACACGGAAACCACCAGCCATCCCAACACTTGGCACAGAATTATATTAACTATCAACTGTATAATGAGTGTAAATGCCAATTTTAAGTAAGTGTGATGGTATCTAATAATACAGTTATACTAAATGTGCAGTTGAAATGACACCTTCCATAGTAATATTCTTCAAAATAAACTTTACTCATGGGATATTATTTGTAAATACATTTTCTTTTATTTTTGTTTTTCAATGATGATGGTATTTCTAAATACCTTTACCTTGCTGGCCATCTGCCCATGGCTGGTTGATTCGTTCTTTTTAGCACAAGTGTGGCTCACCTGTATTTGTTGCCAAGACAACCTCAGCTCCCTTGAGAACCTGAGAAATGGCCGCTTCCTCCCTCCTCCCCAGCTCCCTGCGCAACTCCTTGACCTCTAACCTCAGGTGGCCACGCTCCCCTTTCTCACGCGTCTTCTTCATCCTCACCTTCAGACAAACACAGGGCAGAAAACCAGAGAACAGGCTAATATGCTAAGCGTGCCTGGCATAATTCCTTTGAAGTTCAAATCTGAAACATTTCCAGATTCTAATTGCTCTTTACTAATTGTTTTAACAGCAGTAAAGATGCTGAGGTGCCTGGGAAACCGGTTGAGGCTTTCCCTGCTGATTTAAGCCAGTCCAGGCCCGAGTCTCCCGATCACAATCGCCTAATGGGGCGACGTGAATTTGAATTCTGGCTCATAGGGGTTAGTCTGCACTCAGGGAGAGCAATTAGCGGCTGAGCAACTCAGGAGGCTTTTGTGAGTAGGACCCACCGCGGCACATCCGCCAGACAAAGGCCGACAGAGATCTGGGCTGGATGAGTGGGCAAACACAAGGGGGCAGTAGCACTTGGTTTGTTCCCTTTCACTTTGTGAGCGCTCACACCTGCGCATTAAGCAAGAGTTTCCTCAGCAATTACAAACTGAATCGGACCCAAGAGTCAGACACATGTCCCGTTTCTTTAATCATTCATTCATTGTTCAAATGCTGTGAGAACACAGGGGTGAAATTCATTATCTAGGAAGAAAACCACCTACTCGTTCTCGTTTGATTGCCTAAAAGCGCGAAGCTCGTCCCTGACGTCCGTTGCCTACGAGAAACAAAGCTGGTCTTGTACGTGCTGGGTTAGGGTTATGTTAGTTGGCAGTTGCAGCCTCACAGTCCCCTGTGACATACTTTCAGACAAATGCAAACCGCCACGCCGAGCTTGATTCACCACTAAAACTGCTTCACCACTATGGGTAACGCTGAGAAGACCAATAAAAAACTAAACTCAAACGTATACAGAATGAATGCATGTGGGATATTTTTCCCTTTCCCTTTCCCAGATTCCATAGAGTCTGAAAATAACCCCGTTTTCTTTAACCTTCCATAAATTCTTAGGAATGGCACAGAAAAGAGATAAGACGGGGACTTCAGCAAGTCATGGACTGTAACAGACTCATGTAACAGACTCAAACTTTCAGGCACCTGCCAAGTTTCACACCCTTTACCAAATTCTCTAAGATTTGGAGTGTGCCTGCGAAAAACAACAGCGATTCACTTTCTCTCACCACATTTCGGACTGGGTGTGTTGAAAACCCTCCTGAGAGTGCCGATAATATCCTGCCACCCAAGTGTAGACCACGTAAAATGTCCAGGCTACCTAAAAAGGACCAGCTACTGAGCAAGGTGCAGTTATAAATTAATAAAATGTAAACTTGTTAGCTGTGAATAAGTTGGGTCTGCTAAGCACCTGTAACCCGAGGGATAGAGCCTACTAAGTGACTTCACTGTCCGCAGCGGGCGAGGGCGCAGCGGGCGAGGGCGCAGCGGGCGAGAGAGCAACGGGCGAGAGAGCAACGGGCGACAGTCCCGCTTACAGTGGCCCGGTCGATGTCGTTGCGGATGTCAGCGATGATGCTGGCGCTGTCTCCGTGGGCCAGGACTGCATCTAGGGAGTACTTGTGTATGGACTCCAACAGCCGGGCGGGGTGACCCAGACGGATCACTTTTGTCTTGGCTCTCGCCAGGCGCTCCACAAGGTTGTCCACTGCCACGTTGGACGGGGCACAGCAGAGGACCTGCAATACAGCACACACATAATAATAATAATAATAATAATAATAATAATAATAATAATAATAATATAAACACACATAATAATAATAATAATAATAATAATAATATAAACACACATAATAATAATAATAATAAAAACACACATAATAATAATAATAATAATAATAATAATAATATAAACACACACATAATACATACACAAATGGTCCTTGCTATTTGTTTTTAATTTCCATTGATCTAATAACAAATGCCTTTTGTTTTTGCCATGTCAGTTGAGGACCACTCGTTGAAGACCAACGACATAAAAAGCCCCAGTGATATAAAAAAGGTGTAACCTTAAAAAGCCAAGGTTAGAAATATATATGAAGGACAACCATACACCAACACATTTGACACCAATCACGACAGCTCAAACACAAAACGTTAGTTGCCAAGACGCATCACTTCAGAGGCTCAAAGGTACAATAAGGCAGGGGTATTCACCACAGCGCTCCTCACCTCTGCCCATTCTCACCTTTAGGCCCTGTTTAACAGCCTGCATGATAACCTCCACCACTGTAGTGGTCTTCCCCGTCCCTGGGGGTCCGTGAATGATGGCAACTTCCCGCTGAGACAGTGCAAAGGACACGGCCTCCCTCTGAGACTCATCTAAACTAGGGTTGAAGAAATCCAGAGGAGCTGAACACAGAGCAGCGGCGGTTAGCGCCAGGGTTCAGACACTCACAAGAGTGTGCTTCAGAAAATACTGACAAAGCCATACTGGCCAAAATACTGAATACAATCAACATATCATATAACAAAGTTTGCTTTTTTTTTATTAAGGCGTGACCATACTAGATCGTAATGCGGCAGCAGGCTGTGAAGAACCAAACAGGACACTTATCAAGCTGGAAGCAGGACCATTGCCGTAGCCATTGAGGGAGTTCATGGCACTGCAGGAAAATGAAAGGTAAAATGAAATGACAAGTGGAATGCCTACAATGCCCGTATTAGTAGGCACGGCAGCCACAAATCACGGTGTCCACTCTAAGAAATGCCCTCAGACTTTCTCTAAGGATTACCCTCTTCACATCTTTACACAAAATCTGTGCCCGGGGGCATAGTGCATTTACTTTTTCAGCCTCTTGTAGGTGACGTCGTTAGCAAGCTTCATGAGGTTGTAGTGAGTGTCCCCATCCAGGCTGAGGCCACCCTGGCCGTCACCGAAGGCCACAGAAACGGAAGCTTGGGTCAGCCGTGTCACAACCCCTACGCCCAGCTGGGAGGAGGGGCCACAACCCGCCGGGTCATACACGCCCACAATGTCCCCTGAGACGAAGAGCAAGAGAGCGGGGCCATTCTGAACATCAACCCACGGTTTAACTCGGTGCCGAAAAGTTCACGAATACACATAATAAAATGACGTAAGCGTGAGAACTGGGCCTAGAATTAGTAATAGCCGAAAAGCGGCACCACTGCAGAATGCTTGAGGAACGTACTTAACTTGGAGTTGTTCAGAAATTACTTAGATGTATTAACGGATAAAGCGCAGCCTCTAATGGTTTAGAGCATCTGCTGAGCAACTGAAAATTGTACCAATAATACTGGCACAACCAAACAAACAAAGTAGAATTGTGACAGGAGAGGAGAGGACCGACTTATTTCAGTAAAAATGCTTTAACTTTTTTATTGATAAATCATGGTGTGATTGACACCAACAGAGGTGTCTCTGTAGAGGAACGCACGCCCATTCGTTGGGCTTGAAGAGCAGATCCACATAGCATAGTTATTTTTTTTACCTGATCCAAAGTTGTTGCTGGGCAGGACTCTATCTCCTACGTGTTTTCTTGGCTCGAAAACAACAAGGAGGCGCCCATACAAACCGGTGCGCTGACTGCTAATCTGCAGCTTCAGCAAACAAACTCCTTTGCGTTGAAGATTTGCAAGAGACACGTTCTCCTGCCAGGACCTTCAGAAATAATTAAACTTCATTAATGTCAGCTACACAAACAAGCTTCATTCCCAATGCTAACGCAGCGGCCTGACGACAATTGCTCGATGTGGGGGGACACAACAGTCGGCTGCTTCTGATCTTATTTCAGCTTCATTTTTAAAGGGCTGACATGGTATAATCCTGGTCGATATCAAAATGAACAGTTGCGTTGTGAGAAGGATAACTTGACGGGAGCTGGATACAGCATGTAGGTTGTAAGAGGTAAAACACTCCGTACGTGCTCATAGTGCCATAGTCAGAGCAGTGACATTATGATGAATCGTGCAAATAGCTACCTCGTTTCTTCGATCTCAGCTTCCCTCTCCTGCTGCAGCAGATCGAGTGTTTTTGAGACAAAAGACTCCAGCTCCATGGTTTAATCACTACAAAATGATAAGGAAAAAGAAAGACGTCCAATCGAGTACAACGACAACAATGTGCAACAATACACAAAAACAAAATATTATGGACGCTTTGTTTCTCAGGAAGAATCAAGATTAATAAAGTTGACTAGTAGGATATCTCAAAAACGTATAAACAACTTTATAAACCCAACTGTTAATTTAACTTACGTTGAGCTGGACAAAAATAGATGAAGGTGCAACGACAAGCATTCTTAGTGTAGAGGAATATTTGTTCTACGAGAAACAAAGACACGAGTTAAAAGGTTCCTGCTTGAGGTTTGTGAACTATTTATGTAAAACGAAAGCTCTCCTGTAAGTTAAAATGTTTAATAAATCGGCCTCTTGAACTATACTCCCATATTTCTATGGTCCTTTAAAAAAGTCTTTCCAGTATATGTATTTTATTTTTTATTCAGAGGGGTACTTTGCCATGGAGGACGAACATGCTCAAAATGAAATAAATAATATATTAAATAATTACATATATCATTATTATCATAATTATCAATTATTAAATTGAATAATTGAATGAATAAATAATTGAATTTATAATTTTATTTTTTAATGATGCATGAAGAATTGCTGGTTATTATTAAATATCTTTCAAAATATCTCTTTTAATAATAGTGTTACCATTTTACAATTAATTTCCCAATGGCTTGTTAAATTTCGTAATAGCACTTTGTATTTGAAAGTTTTATTGCGTATTTTATGATTACATTCAGGGCCGGATGCAGCCTGGTTTGACTGGGGGTGCTTTGACTGGCCGGTATCATGACAGGGGTGGTCTAGTTTTCTGTTGTTGCTGCTGGTGAGGCGTGGCAGAAATCTGGGGGGGCGTAGCAGTGCTCATAAATATACATTCTCTTTCGACCTCCCTCGTCAGCAAGCTGTTTTGGCACACAGGACATCTGTTGACTGAATTTGGTTTGTCTTGGTAAGCACCCTTAACGATAAGTTAGATGTAAATAAACATTTGAACAACCTTCTCTTGTTCTCCTTGAATAAGAATGAATGGCAATTCGAAAAAGTTTGGCAATTTCTGCAAAATTTCACAGTGCAATATGGGTTTGATTAGGAATACAGAGGGCAAATAAACAATATATCAAATACACCATATGGACAAAAGTATTGGGATACCTACACATTACACCTACAGGAGCTTCTATGACATCCCATTCTAAATCCATAGGCATTAATATCGAGTTGGTCCCCCCCTTTGCAGCTATAACAGCTTCCACTC
>JAOYSI010008350.1:0-11570 GCA_025775065.1 Hiodon alosoides | reverse complement strand
CCCCCCCCCCCCCCCCCCCCCCCCCCCCCGCCCCCCGCCCCCCCCCCCCCCCCCCCCCCCCCCCCCCCCCCCCCCCCGCCCCCCCCCCCCGCCGCCCCCCGCCCCCCCCCCAGGTTAGAGAACAGCGGTGACACTAACTTAAGTCCGGAAGCAGAGAGTGAAGAGTCGCAATGGTGATAATTTGTCGAGTTACCCGACACAAAACACCATGACTCATTCGATAGTCCAGCTCAAAGCAAGGTCAGCTTTGGCAGACAAGTCATCCAAAGCCATAACCTTACACAATGCACTAAGCGCTAGCCAACTAGCATCGCCACTTGAATGCAATAATGCAGTTATTACTTGGAGCAGATCTGCAGCATTGAAATTAGCTTGTTGATTATATTCTCATCCTTACAGGGGCCGCTTTCTAGGCTTTATTCAAGTTTCACATACAAGCCTTACTTTCCACCACTCTAATGGTTCAACATGCAACATGTGCATTCTTTACCAATCATTTCCACAGAAATTACACTGCCATCTCAGGCTCATTTTATGCAAATATGTAAGAGAAAAAGCATTGGTATAACACACAGCAATGCTAAAAGGCAACATCCACAGACTGCACACTCTGCTTTTCTCTGAGGAATCTCTTTTGCACACTCAACTCCTCCCAATTTTAGCCCCACCGGGAGGAGACCCAGTTTTTTTTTTTTTCCTTCACCCAGGGGGTGAGAGGGAGAGACTACTTCACTGCTTGTCATTTTCTATCTGGAGCAGATGAGTTTCCGACCGAGGCAAATGCGTGTTCATACAGCTTCTGTTCCACAACACAACAAACAGTTTTAAATCGTGCCGCATGATCAACGTCATACAGAGGTCCCTGGCTTACCTAGCGAGCGAATTCGTTTTGGCTTAGCGCCATTCCGTCAGGATTGCCAATGCCTCCCTATGCTTGTCATTAACATTTTCCAGTCACTCAGTAATGAGGGAGGAAACCTTTTGTTCCCGCTTGTCACAGAAGGGTCTTTCATGCGCACAAACGTGGTCATATAGAAATATGCTGAGTGTTTGCGCATTGCACAATCTCTCCATTGAGATCAGGCAGTTAAAAATTCACACCAGCTGATCATTCACGGATGGACCTGCGACTTACAGAAAACGTGAGGACGGGCCCCCGGAAAATGGGGCGTGTCCTAAAAACGGGGTGATTTCAGTTCCTTGCCCAATGAAGCACAAATGCCATGCTAGGATGCAGTACGTTTGCAAACGAAAATCCAATCCAAGCACTTGGTAGGATCTCCTCACATGTCCAATGTCAAAATCTCTCCACTGGTCCTCTGAAGGGACATTTGACGGGACAGAAAGCCCTGCAGAAACCACTTCCTATACGAGAAACACGCTTCAGTTGTCTTCACGAAGGGAATTGTCTCGACTCTAAATTAATGCAATACTCCTACGGCTGCACAGGGATGAGTAGTGTGTGGGTAAAACTAAATTAATGTTTGTGGAACTCTCCATTATCTCAACCTTAGATTGCCAAAGGCAAGACACATTGTGGATCTTAAAACAATGACTTCTGGGATCCGCTCAGACAAATGTTCCACCGGGTTAATGTCGCAGTTCTAACTAGAGTTCATACAAACAAAGAATTGTGATTCAACACAAAATGCGACTTCCTTCTCCGCGTGGTGCATCTTGGTAGGCCACCCGATGGTCAGAGCGCACTCTAAAGGAGACGAACAGCTGACCAACGGGTTCTGCGTCACACAGTGGATGTTTGTCTACCCACACTTGGAGGAAACTACAGAGGAGTGCCAAGGGTTCTGTACCTGCTCCACCTCCCCCAGGGTGATGGGCTGGGTCTGGTAGCGGGCGTTGGACCTGCGCTGCCGGACGTCAGCCCGGGCCCGAGTGACCTTGGTGGCGGGCTGCGCCAGGCGGTTGAAGAGGGCCATCTTCTCGGCCAGGCTGAGGGTGGAGATGTCGGGCTCCTCCGAGTCCTCCTCGGCCGGAGGCGCCTGCTGGACCTCCTCCCGGATGGCCTCTCTGGCCTCTTGGCGGGCAGTGGAGCTCTTCTGCAGACTGGGGAGAGGGGGATGCATCAGTGGAGAAATATGCAGCACGCATTTTCTTATTTAGATTATTTCAGCCTTTGCGATGGGTATGAAATCTCATTCATCTCCCCAAAAGCAGATCAACAGGAGCACACACTAGCATATTTCATGTTTAAATAAAAAGGACATTACGATGCAGTAGCATGCAAGTCATTACAACTGAAACCAGGACCTTAATTTGTCATAAGATGCTCTCAATGGTCTATTCTGGTGAAATGTGTGGGGGGTTGCACCAGTCAGCAAATCTCCCAATACATTTTGAAAGGGCAAGTAGCAAAGCAATACTTAGCCAAATGTAGAAGGCTCTTTGTCTAACCCTGTCCATCCGAATTAAAACTAGTAGCCGTTCAGCCAATGGCGTAAGATGTAGCTTTGCGTGTCAGTGTTGTGGCGCTTTAATGATGCAAAAACATGAAGGGTGTGTTTGAAAAACTTACAAGCAAATACAGTTAAGCATTTTCCCCAAATGGAGCTTACTTAATTCTGTGTAGATAATTGTGCTTAGTTTTAAGAAAACTCCAATGCCTATAAATTCCTACACTACACCAAGGGATGAAACCGAATTTTAAAATGCAAGCTGCAGAGGGCGCCATCTATCCAAGTTTTGTTGGACAGTGCAGAGGAACTGTTAAGTGAGGCTCTAAAACCAGTAAGCGGAGAAAAAAAATAAAAAATAAATTAAAAAAAACCCCACCCAATGACAGACTACAGGTTAGAACACACTACAGAAAAAAAGAAAACAAGAATCACTAGTAAAAAAATAAAAGTAAAAATAAAATTATATATATATATATATATATGCAAGAAAACAAAAACAGAAAATTACAAACCAAAAACTTTAGCTCCATCTGCAATCAATTCCGCCATGCTTTAAAAGGCAGCCATCCAGGCACACCCAGAATGTGTCAGCACACTAAATAATGTCTCAGAGCTTTAAAGGATAGGACTACATGTGGAAAATGACACAACTTAACAAGTTTGCGTGAGTGGAGGGTTTTTTTGTTTTTGTTTTTCCCTTTTCATTTTCTCTTTCTTTTTGCACATCCCTATTCGGGACAAGAGCAGGGGGGTGGGGACACAAATATGTTTATGCTCTGGATACAGGTTCCAGTTAGCGTTCTTCGACTACCATCAGTGAGGCCACTGAATTAGGGTTCTACACCAGGGCTAGGGTATTTGGGTGGGGAGGTTCAGTTTGCTTATTGCTTTTTAATTCAGTGCAGATTCTTGGGTGGCGACAAACATCCACCCAGTCTGTGACGACTTCAAGGAGATTTTCGTAAAGAAAAAGAAAGAGAAAATAGAAAATAAAACTAAATTTACAAAAATAAAATAAAAAGAACGTAAAAACAACAGTAGTTGGTTGGGTTGTGGTGTTTTTTTTGTTGAGTCTCAATAGTTGCTTGTTGTTGTTGTTTTATGTTGTTAGAGTAACTTTACGGACAGGTGCCTTCCGCTCACTGCGTCCGAGGGGCAAGCAAAGGCAATTACCAGTTAACTGATCAGCAGGCAGGCTTGGGGCTGCTCGTCATTGGGTGAAGAGTTCAGAGGTCAGAAGGTCATGTGTTAGTTGCCGGTGGCGGCTAGGTGGTTAGAAACAAAAAACAAAACAAAACAGAAAAAAAAAAGATAGAAAGGGGATTAGTGTCAGCAGGAAGAGACTGGAATGACATCATTTGAACAGTAAAATGAATGAAACCTCTCATTCCCCCTAACCGCCCCCACCCAAAACACAAAACACAGCTAATCGTGTTATATAATCATGACATGCCGGTGTCACCACTGGTTCTGCAAAGCCCCCCAACCTCAAATTATCGCATCCATAAATCAGAGTGCCCCAGTCCCCAAAACCGGAAGCAAAGAAAGGCAACAATGAAGAAAAAAAAACACACGAAAATAATTAATGTTTTAGTTTCTTACGAGTTGAAATGCAAGTTACGCACAGTGATTAGTGGTAATTAGCTAGTGTCTGAGAGGCTAGCAACGAAAAGCTGAATCACTCTTTAAATGTTTTTTCTCTTTTTATTATCAGTATGTATATACATATATATATGTATATTATATAAATATATACACACAGGAGCCATAAACACATTATAAATGTCCATATATAAAATAACAGTACCTCTTGTACAACTGAAATATGGTTTCAAAAAATGTATCTATGTGTTTTTACTTCCACATAAGTACACAGAAGACAAAATGTAAACTACAGGTAAAACAATATATAGATTTCTTTTTTTATATAAAAAGAAAAATAATTTCAACATAAGACCCTGGAAACATGACGGTTGCTGAAATGATCTTTTTTTTTCTTTTTAGAATTTTAGTGTTTCTGTCTGGTCTATACTTCTAAGTAAAGCAAACAAATGGTTCGATCAGAACACGTCTGAACTATGAGTAATTTCAAAAGAGGAATGAATTTAAATAAGCACCGCGTTAACTACTGGTTCGGTCACGTTCAGTGGATGTAAACCAAAGCAAATTGGACCGCCCTTACGCAGCAGAAACCTGAGCATTTTATATATTTATATATATTTCTATGTATATATATATTTATATATTATACATCACTGTAAACAAAGGCTTATACCACAGATCGAAACATGTAGAAACTGGGGGAGGAGGGGGGATTCAACCAAAAGGCGGAGGCACATAAACAGTGAAGTGTAAAGAAATCTCTTAATGACTAAACTAACCTCTGTCTGCGGTCACAATCCTTTGGTAAGGATGGACCCGAGTCTCATGTCTTCTCACTTTAGTTGCCATAGTACCTAGATTGACAGGTCCACAAGGGTTAGAAGCAGTTCAACATCACAGTTCACAGTTCTCATACACACAAACACATGTATACTGCATATAGAGTTACACACACAATGTACAGACACAATTAAAAAAAAAAAGGATATTCTATTTATATATATATATATAAAATTAAAAAAACCGTATACATCTTTGTTTCACATATTTATAACGCATAATTTAAGCTATCAGTATTTAACAGTGCCAGTTTTAAAGGTTTCACAGAATAGATCCGTCACCGTCAGAGCGATTACTGAGAGACAGGAGTTAGAGATAAGTGCAGGTAACAGACGGTAACGCAGCACCAGAACACAATTACAGGACACCTTTTGGGGGTTAGCACGGCTTGTAAGGTTTGCTTCCAGAGACTTGTACTAATTTTTATCTCTGTCGTAAAATAACGATTTGTATTAAAACACAAATGATTAAAATAAACTGGTTTTATAATCTTTCGGCTTTAGGAATTGGCAAGTAGCGTGCAATTCAACTCGATTAGCTCAAAGATCAGTTTATTCCAAATTTCACTTAAGGAAAAATAAATTTTCCTTTATGAACCATTTTTAAATCTGAAAACAAACACCGCCCCTTTTTTTTTTCCTTACAAAGCAAACGCCTTTTAAATTCAAACACTGTTGCTGTCCAAGTTTGGTGGGTTTGTGTGTGCGTGTGTCTGTGCGTGTGCGTGTGTCTGTGCGTATGCGTGTGCGAGCGGGCGCGCACAAGCGCATTTCGCAATAAACAATCAGGTTTGCCCTTGTAGTGATTTTTGGGGCACATGGACTGACTGCAGTTCAACATGGTGAGACATTTCACCGTTCCGGGTGCATAAATCCCTTTAGCTTTTGTGCGATGGTGACAATATTTTACATTTACTTCCCTAGCTAGGCAGAACGAAGTCGGAGATATAAGGCTGGAGAGATGGCAGAACGATCAGAGGGCCCCCATATTTCTCCCCTGTCCATCACAAGGACTGCGGTTAAAGAGATTTGTGCCTGAACCGTTTCGTGGCTGACGGCTCTCGTTGCCTCCGCGGCAAAAGCACCGCTCTGACACCACCAGCAGCAAAACAAAATTAAATGGCGTCGTCGCTCACCCCTGAGCACGCCTCCGGTAACAAGGCACGCCCACATTCCTTTCAGTAATCGCCAAACGTCCTGGAGTTTCTTACCGCTGAGGCGGCCTCTAAATAACGCCACAACCAGCCGTGTGCTTCAACAGGGCTGTATGGCCTCAGGGCTGGATCGATGCACAGAGCAAATAAATGCACAAAGCAGGCTTGCCATAAAAGTTAGAGGGCAAATCCACACTCTACAACAAACCCCCCAGGAGGAGGAGCCGTAAACACAGGCCATCACCAATGGAATTTAGGACGAGACGAGCCTAACGATGTCAGTGCTAAATCCCAGTCAGGGCGGTCAGAACTACACCTCTGAGGCACAGACAATGACAGCACCCAACAAAGCGGCTTAGCCTATATAAGTTACTGATATACCACTTATGTGGCTCTGTCCCCCCCGAATCCGGTCTGCCCCACCTCATAAGCACGTCAGGCTATTTAACTTTAAGTGCTGCGGTTTCATCGGAAAGTCGACTCCGTAATCTCGGCTGAGGACGAAGGCTCCCTGTAGCAATTCTTATAGCGCAAGGGCATAGGTGGTCGCAGACCAAACCATGTCTGCCCCAGCCATTTTAAAAAGCAGAGCCACTTTCTTCATAAAATACAGGCACAAGAGCAGGCCTGCTTGTTTTAATGCGCTCATTGGCAGGAAGACATACTGCGTCATTTCCAGTTACCGTCCAGCTCTTTCCAAATCACGGAAAAAGCACGTGTAATATAATAACCTCAGTCGGGTGAGGCGGTATTGCAGTCAATCAAGAAGTGAGCTGAAGTTTCACGCAGCAAAAGTAAGACATATAGCAGGGGGTGAAAATACGGCGAGATTTTAATGAACAGCCGCGCCGGGACAAAGGGACGTCCTGCTAGCGCGGAGGCGCTCACAAAAGAGGAATCATTTCAAAGGTGTCTGAAATCCATGGAGAGCTCCCAGCAGACTCCAGCGACTACTTAGAAGAGCTTGTCTGTTGGAGTGTGCATGTTTGTTTGTTTGTGCGCATGTGTGCTTGGGCGTGCAAGGAGACGGCAGAACGCTAAACTATCCGAGGGTCTTTTAGACGGGCACAGCCAAGACCGAGCGAGGCGCTAACGATCAGGGGGTTTAAAAGAACAAAAACAACAAAAAATACAAAAAGAAAAACATAATACCTTAAACAGAAACATAAGACCCTAATCCCCCCCCCCCCCGCCAATCATCCCGACAGGTCAGAGCAACAACCGTCCTCAGCTGGACACAGTGTATTTACCTTTCAACAAGTCCTGACTGTGGCTCCCGGAAGCGGCGTCCAGAACGCCAGTGTAAAACAAGCTGCCTTCCTGTCCAGGGTTAAATGCCGTGCCGAATCCCCACGGACGCTTACCTAGAACCCCAGAATGCTCGATGGGATACTCCAGCAGGGACGCGGGGGCCAGGGCGTAAGGGTAATCGTAGGGTGTGGTGTAGATGATACCGCCGTCGGGCGAGGGGGGCACTAAGGTCGGGGTCCCGTTGGGCAACATCGCGGCCATTTGGCTGGGCCGGATGATGTTCATGATGGGGGTCCCTGCCGGAGTGGGGGGCCTCATGGCCGAGGGGGGCAGAACTTGCCCTGATGGGGCAGCAATGAGCCTGGGACCCTGGGCGGCGGCGGCGGCCGCTGCAAGAGAGAACGCAAGGGTGGCTGCCATAAGCGAAAGGATGAAGGAGAGCCAGCAGGAAGAGGGATGAGTGACAGAGAGGGGGCGGGTGGGGAGGTTGTGTGGGTGAAACAGTCACAGGCGGAAAAAAAGCGGGAAGAAAAATAAAAAGAGAAAGGGGGGGAGGGGCAAAAAAAGTTAAATTAGTCCATGCAATGATCACGGTGAACCACATAAGCCACAATCTGCAGAGCAAAATAAAAACAGACAAACAGACCCACAACCAAATGATAAAATCACCAAAAGCAGATAAATAAGAAATACCAAATTACTGCAGTGACTATCAGAGTTAATGTAAAAAAAACACAGTTTTTTATAAATCTTCCAAAATGGGCCGAACGTCAGGGAGAGGGAAATGAGACCGGAGGGAAATGAGGGAAAATTGTACACACCGGGACGGCTTTTTAACCCTCTGTGACATTAGGATCATTTTGGGTACAGAAATAAAGACATTTAAACCGAAATGAAAATCGCGCATTGCAAGGTCCGAGTTGCGTTTGTGTCCATTCAGTAGCGATGCGGAAAGTGAACTGCAAGTGGAGTCGGGAGAGGAGGGGCTGAGGCCAGAAAAACCAACGTTTCAAAAATAACAGCAACGCAACCACATTTCAGGGGCGCTAAGATTCAGGCGGAAGAACGTCAATCTAGCAGCAGTGACTGCAAGCGCACGCTGACCGCCCTCATAATGCGACCACTTCAGTCAGGGGCTGCAGTTCCCAATTTAGGACAGCGTTTATCATTAAACGCCGCTGGCCAGGCCCACTGGCAGAGGGACGAGCAGAGACAGGCTTATGACAATGACAGGGACAATTTATAACAATGAACAACGACTGAAATCACCTGATTTAAAAAAACAAATAAATAAATGAAGACATTCCATTGGCATGGGCATGCAGAAGGGTAAAGAAGGGCAAATCGAGCCCAACGCGACAGAAGGCATGTGGAGGACAAAAGAAGTGTGTTGAAGCCAGTGATCTCCACTAAGAGTGCTGCAGTGTGCGACTGTGTCCAGGGGTGGAGAAGGGGCTCAGGGACTGGACTCATGTTCAACAACATTTCCTGACAGTACAGTCTACAAGGGAAATCTGTCACAGGCATGTGTGGAGATGCAACCACTCGCGTCGGAAAAGAGGACCGACGTAAGGTGGCGTTAGGTTAACAGGCCCACCGTGTGTGCACGTGATTAGGCGTGTTTCCAAAGCCCTGTCTTATGAGCTTTGATGTTGGTGTCTCGGTAGGTGGCGTTAGGTTAACAGCAGGCCTTGTCCAAAGCCTTGTCCTACGTGTTTTGATGTTGGTGTCTCAGTAGGTGGCGTTAGGTTAACAACAGGCCTTGTCCAAAGCCTTGTCCTACGTGTTTTGATGTTGGTGTCTCGGTAGGTGGCGTTAGGTTAACAACAGGCCTTGTCCAAAGCCTTGTCTTACGTGTTTTGATGTTGGTGTCTCGGTAGGTGCCGTTCAAGATGGCCAGCTCCATCAGCTGCATTTTCTTCAGATTGTCCTCTCCCTCCGCCTGGGAAAAACCAAAACACAACCCGTCAATCAAAACCTGCAGCACGGCCCCGCCCCTCGGCAATTCGCTCAGACTGACAAGGTGTGGCGGCGGGAGAGTTGGGGCTAAAGATGACGGATACTGCAGCACGTGCGATTGTCAGGAGGAGTGGATTATACACACAGAAACAGAAGCAATATCGATAGCAATATTACAGACAAAAACAACCGCGGCTACATCAAATTATTTCTGGCCCCCTGCGTGCAATCAAATGCACAACAATAACCCAGCCATTGTCACTCACATCAATTAATGATAAATAAATACATAAGTATGCTAGTGTCATTATAGTCAAATTAAGGAACTGAAATTATTCACGGAGAGCAATTATCTCACACCTCCCCACCCCTTCCACAAACAACCTTTCCCTCAAACAACTAAATACTATATAACAATGGCAACAAAGACCGCCGACAATTTGCGTTCTATCTTAAGACTCAAAAACATTCCGCAATGCCCTCTGACCAACATTTTCAGTGTGTGTGTGTGTGTGTGTATATATATATATATATTTTTTTTTTAAGTTATCTTTTTGTTGTTCCAAGATTGTACTTTTTTTCCACTGGCTGTTATACAAAAGGAAAACAACAAAACACCCCAACACAAAGAGACTGGTAGATACAATTCCCTTTCATTCCCCAGCAGCTTTTGAGAGTGAGTAATTCTCACTTCACAACGATTCTCCTCTTGTTTTAGTCAAAGCTACAGAAGATGTGAGAGAAGAGCGCCTTCAGCAAAGGGCCCCCAGAGGTCCCATTTAGGCAGGGAGCGGAGCCAAGCTGAGGGAGTCCTCAGGGGCTCTCTCCCGCCCATTACACAGACGGGTCACCCCTCTGTGCCGCCCCAAACCCCCGGGGCGCCTGCACTTCTCACCCCCGTTTAGCTCCTCTGAAACGGTCCGAAAGCCAGGCTCTTTCGGGAGAGGGAGAGGGGCGGGCGGCGCGTCCCGCCCTGTCGGTGCAGAGCCCAGGGTGACGGGCGGCAGTTTGGGCTCCCCGCCCGGACCGCTAACGAGCCGCGCGGCGCGGACTCGTCTAACACGTTCACAGGGAATGGCAAATGTGCCACCCCGACCACTGGCTCTCCATCATCAATCCCATCAATTAGTCAAGGCAAAGCCCTGAGCCCGGCCCTCCACTCCGCTCCGCTCCCCACCATCAAAGCAGGCGCTAATGGGGAGAAAGCGTTTACATGAGGATGGAACACTTCCACCCTCCGCGTCTCCCGGCCCTGCTTAGCATTGGAAATTAAATTAACCCCTGGCTTCTCCGCTGTCATTGGCTGCTCCCAAGCCCGGTTTCCCTGGAACGAAGCGGCCACTCATCTCCCAGTGTCTGACTGACTGACAGACAGACAGACAGACACCGGGCCATCGCTCACGCCAGACAGATGGAAAATTACTGGGAGGACTGAGTGTCGAAGATGTTCAAGACAAGCTTTAAGACCCTTGCTCTTCCTTTTTAAACGTCTCCCGCAGCCGACGCAGCCGCAGCCGACGCAGCCGACGCAGCCGCAGCACCTGACCTGGGACTGCAGCAGGCCAGTTCTGGAAAAAGCATTTAGGGCAGTTAAACGAGAGGCTTCTAGCAGGCTTTTTACTTAAGTGTTGAAGTGCAGAACAATAAAGAGAGTGGTAAGTGATCGGGCCTGCGCGCGCGGGCACCGGGGGTGTTAACCGCGTCAAGTCCTTGACGAGCTTGGCTGGTGGCGGTCTCAGAGCAGGCGGCGCAGCGGTGCACCCTGGGACGCGGGCGGGCGGGAGAGAGAGAGAGAGCCGCTGACAGGCGCCGCTTGATAAATTCACAGGGCAGGCAGTTAAAGAGACTCATGGGTAAAAGGCTTCACCTCTTCTCGCAGGCCTTTGATTTATTTATTTATTTATTTGCCAAATGTGCGTCGGGGTCAAGCCCGGCAGACGGATGAGTCTGGTGTGGGTTGGGGTTTAAGATCTGCTCCCAGCTCTGTAGTGGGGGGGGGGGGGTGGATCAGGGAGTGTGAGCAAGGGAGTCCGCCTGGTTACAGGAGATGGCAGGATAATCGTGTGTGGGGGAGTCTGCCTGGTTACAGGGGATGGCAGGATAATCGTGTATGTGTGGGGAAATCCGCCTGGTTACAGGGGATGGCAGGATAATCGTGTGTGTGTGGGGAAGTCCGCCTGGTTACAGGGGATGGCAGGATAATCGTGTGTGTGGGGAAGTCCGCCTGGTTACAGGAGATGGCAGGATAATCGTGTGTGTGTGTGTGTGTGTGTGTGGGGGAGTCAGCCTGGTTACAGGGGATAGCAGGATAATCGTGTGTGTGTGTGTGTGTGTGGGAGTCAGCCTGGTTA
>JAOYSI010008349.1:0-11570 GCA_025775065.1 Hiodon alosoides | reverse complement strand
TATTGTAGTGTTGCAGTAAGTCTTGGAAGAAAACTGATTTTTCTTTATGTTGAACCATTTGACGTGGCCATCACTGGGGGTGTAGAGCGGTCGTACGGGTCTTCTGGATCCTGAGTTGGCGGCACATCTCCTGGAACACTTGGGACTTGCCCTGTTCCAACCCTGACCGGATTGCAGCTGACTAACCCTTCACTGTCGGTGTCAGGGAGGCTATCTCATCCCAGCTGTTCCTCTACCCACTGGATCACAGGGCTCAGGTCCGGGTCCTCGTCTTGATGGTCCCTCCAGTCTCCAATGCTCACGGGCGACTAGGCCCAACAGGTTACGGCCTTCGCGGTCTCCATCTCTTCACGACACACAGTAGGCAGTAGGCCGAGGCAGCACGTCAGTGTTGTGGTGCCTCTTCCCAGCACGGTGCACTGGTACGCCTGCAGTTGCTCAATCCAGTGGGCCACCTGACCCTCTGGCTCCCAAACCAACATCAGCCACTGCAAGGTGGCATGGTCACTGCGCATGGTGAAGAAAACCTGCAGAGGTAGTGCTTGAAATAGTGCACTGACTCCACCACAATTCCCTCCTGTTCACACAGTACTTGCGCTCGGACTTACTGAAGGCCCGGCTGAAGTAGGCAACGACTTGCTCCCCTTCCATCATTGGCTGGGACAGCACGGCTCCCATCCCCTGGTCGCTGGGATCAGGAGTGTCCAGGATAAAGGGCACCTGGGGGTCAGGTGGTGCCAGAACTGGTGCATGACATAGCACGCCCTTTAGCGCCCATGCCCTGTCCAGACAAAAGGCTCTGTCCTGCGCAGGAGGTGATGCAACAGCGCAGCGTTGTAGCAAAGCCCCAAACGAACCGGCGATAGTAGGAGGCGCGGCTCAGGAACCCACGGAGCTGACGAACGTCCCTCACAGAAGTGATCTTGTCCGTCTCCGTGGTGATTCCTTCTGTGCTCACACAGTGACCAAAAAAATGATGCCTCCCTGCGCAGCAGGGCCCTACTCTCCGGACAGGACCCTCTCCATCAGGCGCTCAAAGGTGGCTGGTGCATTTCAGAGACCAAAGGGCATGACTCTGAACTGCCACAGCCCCCACCCTGTGGAGAAGGCCACCTTGGGTCTCGCCTCAGGGGCGAGAGTGAATGTATTACTGCACACCCCACACTTAAGGTAGATACAAAGTAACACATCATCCCAGTAGTATCAGTCACAGTTTGGCATTTTGCTCAGGAACTTGGTTATGAATCCTAATTTACCTCGTTAATTCATACATAAAGTAAAATCTACTTTTGTCTACTCCAATGGGCTGTCTAGACTCAGTTAATCATCCTCCTGGACATCCATTTCTAAAATCACTATTGTGAGATGCTGAACGACATTGAGACGTCATATATATATGTTTAGTAAAATATTTTACAGCCATCATCCCTTTAACCACCACCTCAGCAAGGCTTGTTTCATAATTACTGCACCATCGATCAAACCTGCCCTCCTAGCTTTTATTGGCTCAGAAACGGGACAATTGACATGATTGACAACAATTTTCAAATGAAATTTTAAATCAACTGGCAAATTAAATGGAAGGATCAATTTAAAGATGAAATAGAAAGATCTTTTGGCAAATGGCTAAATAAATGAATGAACTGACAAATTAATTTAATGATTAATTTAGGAATTAGTTTATGAATTGACAAATTAATTTTAAAACAAAAATTTAATTTTGACCCTTATAATGCTCCATACATCTGACCTAAAAGCTGCAAGTCAAACCTGGGGAATCAAAAGCTATTCGACAACACTTGCCTTATAAAAAAGAACATTCATTCATGATGTTAATATGTGTAGGTATTAATATTCCTCCTTGCACACAGAAAAACACACACCATGTCCATGTTGCCGTTGTCTTTATCTGTGATTTTTAATATAACATTCACAAAGCCAGAAATACTATCAAAAAAAATAAAGACAACACATTTTCGAACATGACCCAGCTTAGCCATTTTAAAAGCTAATGACACAAAAATACAAACGTTAAAGGTTATATTGCAGTTTGTCAGGCTGTCTACCTAGTATCTACATGTCACTTTTGTTCTACAGTTATAAAAATAGCAGCAACACCACTCTAGATGATATTTGTTCAAAGGCAGTCTTTGCAAATGCTCAAGGTTTGTTAGCACTACGAAGAAGCTAAAACCTTGGACAAACTGGAAATGTATTTACATTTTAACATCCAATTTAAAAATCCTTGTGATACAAATGGCACAGTACAGTGAAAGCTTTCCTTTTGCATGGCACAAGAAGCCTGTTTAAAGCATATCCTGTTGCACAGGTTACTGACAGAAAATCCTGTCAGAGACCTGGTATGCACGGTTTTAAAAAGCCATCACATCTACACGCAACAGGTTCTTTGAAAAAGCGACAGGTGATGAGCGCATTTACTGATAACAGAAGGGCTGCGTGCATCAACTTTAACATTGTGCTGCAATCATAATCAATAGCACACTGCTTGCATGAACATAAACATAATTTACCAATAAAACGTTAATAGAACACTTAGTTCACTTTTATCGATCGAATTTTAAATTTAAAAAATGGGGAAAAAAATTTCTTCTGGATCTCTGGTTTTACAAAACAGTCGAACAAGTAAAATAAACATTTGCTAAATGTTAAAGGAAAACTTTTGTTACTTCATTCATAAAATGCACATTCTGCACCGCGCAAGTAGCACCATTGGTTCTTAAGGTCACACCTTCCTCACTTTCTCCGCCTTGTGCAGTATTTTCCCTGACACCCGGCATCCCCTGGAAAACAAACACTCAGTAAACGTCACTGTGAGGATCAGCCAGTACGTTTACTCTCTGTTGTGGCCTCAGAAAGAGAGAGACAGTTCATGTGTCTTAACGGGCCGGTCAGGGTGACAAGGGTAGCAAAAGTTTGTGGGTCCCAGAGCTGCGGGTCCAGAGTATATTCAGGAAAAACTCAGCAAACCTTAACCGACGTATTACGTATCCTGTAGACAGCTAAAGACAGCTCTTGCATCATTTAATGACAGTGGTGGTTTCAATGTCCTCAAAGTGTGTTTGGACCCAGGGTAGCTCACTACAGGACACTCAAGTTAAAAAGTCTTGTTAGGCTTGTTAGGTCACGTGAGTCGTACCTCTGTAGCTTCCTCCTCCAAGGAATCCCCTAAGAGCAGCATATTTAGCTGATTCGAAGTAGAGGAAGGGGCAAAACAAAACAAATAGTTATTCCAAGATCTGGGATGACCCGTCAACTCAACACTGTAGCTGCTTAGTAAATGGAAAAATAACAATAAAATAAAAGGAATTGCAAACGACTGATGCAAAAAATGTAAAACAGTGTTTTTTATGAGTGCTTGGGTTCCTTGTGTTTTACTTGTGTCAGCTGTACGGCAATCTCAGAGCTTCAGCTTCTCCATGTCTGAAAAGCTAAAATAAGGCAGACAGGATATGTAGCGGATGGGCTCAGAAAGTCGCTTGGGTTATAATCCTGGCGCACAGTTTGCAGATTATACACCATGTCAAAGGGCTGGGACGCCATCTGCACAAAGGAACCCTTCACTGTTTTAATCATGGTTTATGATTAAAATCCCTCGGCTTTGGTCATATCTACCCTCAGCTATGGAACGTATAAGGGGGGGATGGACGTACAAAATGCTATTATAAATTATAATTAAAGAATAATAAACCTTTTTCAAAAGGTGAAAGACATCCAATGCCGAAAACAATGTAGTGTTCTGTTTCAGAGTAGTCCTCATAACTCTGGAAGGTCAAAAGTCCTGAACATTGTGGCAGTTCTTACCTTGTTTTTGTGACAGCCCGGCCCCTCCTGTTCCGTACCCTGGATAGGAAAAACGATGTTACATCTGAGCGACCACAGAAGGCTACTGAAACGACAGAGACACTGAGGACAGCAGCTGAGAACAAACGTTACATAAGAGCTTGACAGATGTTATCTACCTGGATAGGGTTGAGGATAGCCACCAAAGCCCAAAACACCATGCCCTACAGGATGGGCAAGGAATTACACTCTCACATTCCAAACCTCCACACTTACAGAGAAGTTCACCGGAGAAGTTGTTTAGGATTATGTTTCATGCTCAGGCGGCCACACCACCAATTTACACCTATGATTCAAATCCACAACCTTCTGGACCCAAATATGTATCTGAAAATACTAACCAGAGTATGTGAGTGTGCCTATCTGTGTCTCTGTGTCTAAAGGTGTGCATGTATGTGTATCTGTGTGTGTGAGTGTCTGTGTGTCTTTTGTTCTCTGTCTATGCTTATAAAATGAATTAATTTGAGTCATCTTACCTGATTGATATCCTGTTCCTAAAGAGCCATAGCCTTATGGATGAGGAAGAATGAGAGAGAGTGAGGGGGAGAAAGAATAAGAAAGGAAGGGAAAAGAAAGTTAATTAAAATATTTTTATTTATAACAGAATTAACAGATCTGTTTCCTTTGCATAATCCCCTCTTCATTGAGAGGGAGTGAGAGACGGAGGGAGACGCTGCAACACCTGGTTTGGCTGGTTTTCCAGCTCCCAGTCCTATAGCGGTTGGATATCGAAGGCCTGGAACAAACCATAAAACAAAGACTTCTATATTTCTGTTATTATCTTAATCTTAATGAACAACACTTGTTGCACACACTTGAATGACACCCAGAATTATTCACACTGAACTCTGCAGCTAAGCAGGAAAACAATACTCTACCTCCACCGGGCAGCAGGCCTCCTGCAGTCCCAAGCCCAAGGCCAACCCCTCCTGCTCCTCCGACCCCACCCACTCCCCCAACACCTGAAGTACACGTGAAAGGTACACATGGTAAAAACAGCTTCTATTTACAAAATAATACTGCAATATCGATCCATCTAGATACGAAAATACAATATTATGAATTTGTCAAACTATGAAACATTACCATTACATTGACTTGCTGGAATTGGTAGAAGAGTTTACAAAGACCCTATTGTGGGAAAAGATTGTGTTTGGAAAATCCTGTACCTGGGGATTTTAGCGGCTTGGCTCCGGGCAAATATCCAGTTTGACCGACACCACCTGCTCCAGCACTGGCACCAACCCCAGAACCAAAATCAGGGCCTGCTGAAGAAATAAAATGCCACATCCTTACTTTACTGATTTGTAATGCCAATGTTAGTTTTAGGAATTAAACTATACTATTTAATATGATCAACAAAAGTTAATTGGTCTGTGTGAAAAAGCGCAATGTGACCTGCTTTATGGAAACCTTTCTCAGAGTTTATAATGATTGCGGATTTCCTTTGTTTAAGCTTGCACTCTTTTCAACACATAGATATTGCCATCTAGTGGTTACATTTTAAACTGCGATAGAAACGTGGTAGAGGTTACTCGGTGTTAGAGGTTAGCTCAATTATTTATTGAAGGAATCAATCAGTTAAACCACTTTAATAAGCTGAATTCTGATTTAAATAACTCCAGAGCAGTATGCAACTAACAGCTTTTTTAAAGCAACCTAAAAACTGTAGCTAAGTCCAAAGTTGTATCTAGATGTATAGATAGATAGATGTGTGCTTTATTCGTCCCCATGGAAATTGGGACAAATCTGAGCAAAGATAAGTGACTCACCACCGCTGGCCTGGGTTTGGCCTGCACCTGCTGCAGAAGAGCCAATATTGTAACATACAGCTTATAGCGTACAAACAGGTCACATGCCAATGTCATATGACATGTGTCAGAAGTACACAAGTACTGGATACATTCCATAATATTTCACAGACAATTAATTTCAGATGGTCCATTTTTGCTTGATTTTGCACAGGCATTGAATGTGAAAATGAGTTTTGAGAAATTTGAAAAAAACTTTTATACAAGAATATTGTATAATGATAGTTATTACTGTGCATACTTTTGCCTGTGTTGAATGGACAACAGAATAGTATGACACAGAATAGGCTCAGAACATAGGTGTTCTTACCTCCAGTGGGGCGTGACACACCTGTTCCCCCTGTGGACAACCAAGAGAAAGCCCTTAAGTACTCATAAAAACACCTTCTCTAAAATTCCACTGCAATATTCAGGAGAAAATAATACTGCTCACCGATACTGGTTCCAGCTGTCATAAAAAATGGATAAAAGGGTCAGAATAAAAATCGAAAAAACAGCCATAGTGATACTAGTGATACCATATGTGATGTATATGTATACTAGCTTTCTTAACTCTGGTGAAGTGATTAATACATAATTCAATACATTTTTAGCGACTGAATTAAACTTACCACTCGGCTGAACAACCCCAGCACCCACTGTAATGTAAGCCACAATGACGACAGGCGTTACTGAGATGAATGTGCAACGGTCCACAGTGTGCATAGAAAAATGTTTTATTTGAAAACTTACCATCAGGTGGCGGCAATCCGGTACCTAGGACAAACAGAAAACAATCCCTGTTTGGCAATGGGAAAGGCAATAGTGGAGACTGCAATGAATGCGAGACAGATGTATGCTGCCTTAAGCACAATTTAGCCCTTACCTGGTACAACTCCTGTTGCATCTGTTAAGAAAAGAGGAGAGAACTGTCATACCAATCTCAACTTGTGACACTCACATGCCACTGGAATCTGCTGGACAGTGGCCGAGTTCTCCAGCAATGACACTCGAAACAGAATCTATCTAAGACCTATGAGCTGCCAGTTAATCTCACTAGTCGAGGGTAGTGGAGAGGGGAAGGGGGGATGCCTCCTGAATCGGTGCACTAACTGATTAGTTAGATCCCAGGCGTGTGATTTTGGAAAACCAGAGGAAAGTTGCATGAGGTTAGCAGGAAAGTGATTTTTTAAAATTTCACAAGCTTAAATGGGACAGAAGAATACAGCTGTTTTCGAGGGATATTTGACAAGCAGGGAGCCTTACTAGCTGCCAGGTCCTCATCGGCCGAGGCATTAGCTGCAACTCCTGCCAAAAAGACAACAAGTTTGAGCTTTGGCTCCCGCTGGGCCTCAAGTAGCAGGCTTCCAGATGCTATAAGCACCATGGATAAAGCGAAACTTTGGAAAATGGCAGGTGTTAAGAAATAAACAGCACATAAACTACTGAGGAAAATAAAACGAGGTGCGACATGTGAAATACATATAATTGATTCAATGGCTGTCTGTCAAACAATAGGTGTGAATTAAAAGTACAAATTTAAAGGTGTCATTCTGATACATTATTTAAGACTGTAATTCATAGATAGACCTGGGATTTGAGTGCCTCCAGGTGCCAGAGTCGATCCCTCCACTGTTAATTAAAGAAACAATCATAAGCCAAAATTATTTACAACCTTCTGGTGCGTATGCATAAATATGTGTGAGGGACTATGGTCACCTTATAATGTACATTTGATGATATCCACTTGCATCTATGCATCTATATCTATGCATTTTACATAAGCCAAAGTAACATGTAAGAATAAAAGGTGAATGTGCCACGTCATGATGAAAACGAGTGATTTGATGTGCCCAGGTTCGGAGGTTACCTGGCTTTCCGCTGGGAATGACAGGCAGTCCTGTCCCCCCTGGAATGACCCTGTCCACTCCTCCAGGTCCTCCCCCAGCCACCACCCCGGGCCCTCCCCTGGATACACCTCCGGCCACTCCCTCAGGTATACTCCCGGCCACTCCTACAAGCGCATCCATCCATAATTTACAAACAATCAGGACAGGTCAGATGCAGCAGCTGAATACCCTCACTGCCAAAGAAGAGGCTAGTGGTTATACCACCGAGAACGGTCCTTGATCTGAATTAGTAAATGTCTGGCAGTCTCGATGGATGATGTGGTATCTTTATACAACATTTCCGTCAGGGCTACCCTCGTCAAACGAAACCAGGTGGTTCTTAAAACTTACCTCCAGCAGCAGTTCCAGGTCCAGCCCCTGGCACCCCTGCAACTGATCCAGCACCCCCTGGTGTACCTACATAAAATAGCATAGTAACATGTGAAATAATGAATGTGCTGATTGTATGCTAAATGGCTCTAACCATAACCCCATTCCATAGAATATTGAAAGCGCGCCAACTCCTCCTATCAAATGCATGTGTAATTAATATTCAACGCTGTTGTCAAAATGTCTTTGTTGTCATTGAAGTGTTAATCGTTAAACCAAATCAAGCCAGTCAATCTACAGCACAAGCCAATCCGAAAAGACTACGTAAAACATTTGACGGAAATACTTTTTTTTTTTTTAAATAACCGTTCCCCTTCAGAGTCAGACTTGTATCATTGCAGCAAAAGCAACACGGCCAACAAAAAGTCAACATGTGCTAAATGTGCATTACATCGTGTGAGGTTGTAGCTGGGTAAAATTATTAAAAGTCAAAAAGAGTTAGTAAGAAAAATGACTGAACAAGACTGTCAGAGAAAGAAGTGACATTAGCTCAGGATGAAGTGAACCACAGCGATGAAATTTATAATGAAATAATTAGTGATTATTTACTAAAAATATAATTGATTAACATAAAAAAATTAAACCCAATTAAGTTTTATATTGTAAAGAAGAGTCCAATCAATAAAGAGGCTCTTTGAAATACAGATCAGAAATACAATCAGCCCCCCTCTTTAGTTAAAAATTAATCTGGTCAATAGAAATACTTTTTTTTGTGTTTTCAAGTTTGTGTTTCGTTTGCCAATCCAAAATAATAATAAAAAACCTACTGCTATATATGTGATGTGCACCCTGGATCATTAAACTACTGGTGCTGCTACCACAATCAATTGTACTGGTAACCCTGATATCCCCCACCATATGTAGCTCCTACTACTCTACCTGGTACCCCTTCCACGGCTCCAGCTTCTCCAGTCCCTGGGACTCCACCCACACCATGTTGAACCCCTCCTACTCCGCCATGGACTCCTCCCACACCACCTGGGATACCTCCAGCACCACCTTTGGAAGACCAGTTTAAAGACTGAGGGATTTGAAGAAACTCATATATTAGCATCACACTAAATTTTCATGTGGAAAAGGTCAACCGACATAGACAAAAGAGGTTTCCTACCGTATTTAGGGGGCTTAGCGCCACCTCCATATCCTGTAACACAAAATATCAAAACAAAACTATTGTAAATAATTATACTTATATGATGGAGACATTGCTTGACAAGCCCTGTTCATTACATATGTCCAGAATGTGTTAACACTTATAGCCACAGACTGGTTGCAGACATCTGTGTTATGTAAGTAGGCCACAAAACCCTACTGTTCCACATGCTTTAAATCTACACCAAACAGTCTCTACTATAGGTGTAAAATATCATGGTTATCCAACACAGATGCCCAGAAGACACATTTGATCATCACATTTAATAATTTAACCGACCTACAAATTTTATGGCTTAATAGGAATACTCCTTACCACCCACCACAACCAAAAACTTACCCCCAAGTCCAGCACCTAGTACTCCCCCTGGTGCTCTTGCTGGTACTCCTCCCACACCACCTGGTGCACCTCCTGATACTATTCCAGTGCCAGGGATTCCTCCAACACCACCAGGGACACCACCCGCACTTCCTACACCACCCAAGAGTCCTCCCACACTGCCTGGAACCCCTACAGACAAAAAAATGGGAATGTGGTTCTGATTAAACTTATTTATTAGTGTCATCAGCAGCTGTGATGAAGAAATGAATTAGCAAATACAGACTGTGACTATTCTTACCATATTTAGGTGGTTTAACCCCGCCTCCATATCCTGTAAAAAATGAAGCAATAAAAATATTTGTAAATACTGATGGAGACTTGCTTGACAGAAGAGAATCCACTGCTCTACAAGATCTAAAGGCAGCTTCTACTATAGATGTAGAAGATCATTATCGTATTAACATAGCCACCCATAAGACAAACATTTTATTTTTCCTGCTATTTTAGTGACCTAGTGGTTAATCTATTCCTAATGTATAAGAATAATAGTAATAATGAATAAGCACTATAGCATCTTGTTTACACTGAGTAGCACAAAGAATCATGAAAAAGGGGTAATAGAATCTGACCCCGGTCTCCTGAAAGAGGAACTGAACATTATGTTATGCTTATAGTTTGTGAAAACCTAGGGTCATTGGAAATTACTGTTATGGCATAGCTAGCAATGGCGGGCTAACTTAATGGCTATAATGGCGTAAGTAAGCTATTACAGCTAGCTAACTTAATGGCTAATTGTCAAAGTAAATAATGATATGCTATATTTATATTGTCATGTAACCTGCTTATGATCCTCTTATTGAATCATTAACCAGCCAATTGAAAAACTGCAATGTATTTTAAGTGTGAGTGTAAAATAGTGTATAACTACAATGTATTTTAAGTGTGAGTGTAAAATAGTGTATAACTACAATGTATTTTTTTCTAAATTATCAATAATTTTATATTTGGTTATTGTTATTGAAATTGGGTATGTGCGTATGTTTTATTATTATCATTAATATTATCTTTTACCATTATATTTACCATTTAGTTGAAAATGAAAAACAGTGTTATTATCATCAAATTGAGTAATTGAATTGAATTATTTCTAAAAATATTTGATTTGGTAATTATTACCTTTTTATGGATAAAATTGGAAATGCTGCTTTATAATTATTGCTAAATAATGACTGTGAAGAAGTACAGTGTGATTATTATTAAATATTGATGAAGGGAAATCAATCTGTCCTTATCAGAAGAAAACAAATAGCATTTTACAGATTAGAACTTAGAGTCCTGTGGAAGATACTTAACTGAGAAAACCAGGTTGTATTCCAGTATACAGAGGCGCTACCGAGCCATATTAATTTTATTCAATCCTGGACATCTGTGAGGGATGTCTAATCTTTTCCTTTACTGTTGAAAAGTGATTGGGATCCAGGGGGACCTAATTTGGGTCGAGGAGTTTGAACTGGCCAGGGCAAGATTTAGAAGAATCTTTATCCTACAGTACACCCCTCTTAGGTTATATATCCTTCATTATAATCTAATGAGAAGGTTACCTGCCTAGGCAACAAAAACATCAACAGACTCTGTTAATTGTTTAAGTGCAAAGCAGGGGGTTCCTGAACAAGGGGACAACTGGAGCAACACAGAGACTGAAGGTCAGTGTGTGTCTAATGAGAGGGAGATGAAGAAGAATAGAAAAGAAGAAAGAAAAGCAGGAAGCAGGCTAACAGAAGAACTCTGATGGGTTAGTTGACCTCGACAGATGTTAAGAACAGGGGATTATACTCTGGGATTATTCCTATTATCAGTAATTACTCTACCAAGACTACCTTGCATTTTTAGTTTCTTTGTTATGAATTGAAAGTTGTTTTTTTTACATATACCATGAGCAATCTGCAGTTTTATCTTTCCATTTGCGTTCTGCTTTGTTAGGTGGCCCAGGTTAGGGTAGCATTTTGTGATGGCTACAAATATATCAATAGCAATCAAGTTAAAGAAACACTTACAAATGGCCTTCCCCAACTCACCCCCAAATCCAGAGCCTGGGACTCCTCCTGGGACTCCTCCTGGGACTCCTCCTGGGACTCCTCCTGGGACTCTTCCTTGTCCCCCAGGTGC
>JAOYSI010008347.1:0-11572 GCA_025775065.1 Hiodon alosoides | reverse complement strand
ATAATTATCCGCATATATCTGGACTGTCTTAAGTATATGATTCTATTAACAGTATGACACTTGAGACAATTGATTTAGCTACTGCGTATTGACAAAGCGTTCTTATTCCATATAAAAAGATATGTAATTACTGTACTGTAACTTGTTAATATATTTTTGTACACCAATCCAACACTGAACATCTAACCCTGTTTATACAGCAGATGGAGCTGTCTGGTGCAGAGCTCAGGTAAAGTCTTCAGAAGTCCTGCACACACCCACTGGTTATCACCAAAAAAATGTGGCTGGGTGATGTATAAAAATCTGCTGCTTCACCTGTTTGTCCTTTGTTTTAATGATACAGTACTAAAACATATGCTCCGCTGCAAGGTTTAGAAATATTTAAGTTACTGTTAAGTTAGCTTGGCCTTTCAAAAAAAACTGGAAGTTTTAGCTCTGTGTAACCTTATGGCATCTAGCTTCACCGTATTAAGCGGTAAAATAAGATTTAAAACATTTTTTAAAAGCAGCTATGCTGAACCCCTTTCTTGTAATTCTTCCATGTAATTTAGAAATGGAAAGTGACGTCAGTCCCATGTTAAAGAAGAATCAATAGTTGCAGGACGCGCTGATCAAATCAAACATGGTGATAGACTATTTCTCTGAGACATTTAGTAGGTAAAAAGCCTAGCCTTCTCCCTCCAAAGAGCGTCTCCCACTCGCCAGACCGACCAATTACTTCTGGTGGCCAGCTGATCAATAGATGCGGAATAATTTATCAGGAAACTGAAAATACCAGGCGAGGACGGACCTAAGACAGGGTGCATTTCGGTGCTCCCTATTACAAGTAAATGCACCAGACAGGACCTCAGCCAGACAGGAGGGGGGGGGGGCAGGGGGGGAACAGGCGATTGGTGGTGCACTGGGATTGCAGACAGGTCCTTAAAAACGAGGCGTTTGATGGCTGGCTGGCATTATTCCTGCTTGTAAAGTAAAAGAACGCTCCATTGGCTGAGGGACAAGAGTCTGAGTCACAACATGTCGCACCCTCACTGGCTTCATTCATGCACACTGGGGCCTTGACTCAATGCTATTCGTGGCTAGCCGCCCCCTTTGCTGGCGCATTCAAAGCAAATGCCGCCGCTGGTCGGAGTTAGCCCATGCCTCGGACAGCTGACGCAGGTCGGTGTGAGTTTTCCTTCAGTATGACGATCACGGCACATTTTCCCCTTTCAGTGCTCAAGCGTCTTCCTGTCTTCCAGCATGACGCCACTGCTGCGTTGCTTAATCAGCCACTCTGTCTCGGTAAATGAGTCATTAACTGTGATCGGGGACGTAGGAGATGAAGACAGTGTAAATCTCAGAAGTCTTTATAGAGGAAAAATGAATAAATACAGAAATAGAATAAAACAGCAATGACCACATCATAAGGGATAGAGAGATACCCTTGTCCTTATCCTTACCCTCTAATATAATGAGTCTACAACTTATCTACATCAGCAGTAACAGCAGCCGTAAATAGTGACAACAATATGGAGCTTTTAACATGATGCTGTGCTGTGTGTGGATGCTAAGGCTGTGTGTGGATGCTGTGCTGTGTGTTGATGCTAAGGCTGTGTGTTGATGCTAAGGCTGTGTGTTGATGCTAAGGCTGTGTGTTGATGCTAAGGCTGTGTGTGGATGCTAAGGCTGTGTGTTGATGCTAAGGCTGTGTGTGGATGCTGTGCTGTGTGTGGATGCTAAGGCTGTGTGTGGATGCTAAGGCTGTGTGTTGAAACCTGCGGCCAGTATCCTATCCAGTTTTACTGGGACTCCCCATTCAGGGAATGTTTGCATTTAAGTTTGGATTCGTATAACGCATTCCACCCGTATTCTCTTTAACATAGATTCATCAGTGTCCTACACCGAAGACCTAAGAAGAGGCAAGACCAGCTCTCTCCCTCTCTCACTCTGAATGGCATGGGGTAAAGACGGCTCTCTCTTTCCCATCAGCCCTGGCATGACATTTCACACATAATCAGTGGGAGCAGGTCAGCTCGGGAATCCGAGTTTTATTAACGCCTAGCAACCGAAGTGTCGTTTTCAGGAGATGGCCCCCCCGAATCGATACGACTCCTGTCTTTTTTCCTCTATGTGAGATGTCCTCCGCCTGGGCTGTCATTTACGCACTCTCCTCAGCTCCTCCGGCGCTGCCAACATCAGTTTTAATTATTGCTGTGTGATTTGCAGTGTCTACTTGTGCTCATGAATTGTGATGACTGATTATTTTAATAAGATTTACACAGCAGATCGAATTTGAATTTGAAAAATATTTATAAATACTCAATGCTAATTCACTCACTGTTGAAAGAGAAAAACACTATATTGAAAAACATGAAATATCATGAAATATATTGACAAAAAGCATTTGTTGATGCCCCTAAAACGGTGTATTGCAAATGTGCATTAGGTCAAAAGATAATATGGTTCCATAGAACCTAGAACGGTACGGCTATACTTCTATTTCTCATTTTGCTGTTATGCAATCCGCACAGAAGTGCCTTAGCTGGCTATGGAGGTGGATCGAATCAAGCCCTAATACGCGTTGAAACTGCATTTAATTTGCTGTTTCATCAGTTCAACATCATACCGCCGCTGGTGTTTTCTCATTAATACCTGAGCATCAAGTACCCTATTACAATGCTAACAAGGAGTGTCCGACTCCTCACTTCTGAGTAATTTGGTGTTAGCAGCCAGCAGTAATCGCTCAAAAGAGCATAATTTTGCAGGGCCAGGGCGTGCTGCAGGAGTCGAAGAACGCGCTCCCTGCCGGCTGTATGAAACGGGCTGTGATCAGAAAGAGTGCAATAAATAAAGTCTCCCTGGGCCCCTAGCCTACTGCCTGCAACTCTGCCTTCTGTTGGAAATCAAGCAGCCCTTGACTCCCATCTGCCACGGTCAGACGCCTCCTAGCCTGAAAATGCCTGCGGTGTCGGTTAATAGTGGATAATGTGGCAGAAACGGTAATGCTCACCTTTAGTTTCCGATCTGGGCCAACTGCATCGCACAGAGAGAGAGAGAGAGAGAGAGAGAGGGCGACAGGGAGAGAGCAGGGCTTTGTCTTGTCACGCATTAAACAAGATAAGATGAAAAGGATTTGTGGCGCACGGTTGAATATGTCAACGGGAATATTGGTCATTTCAGAAGTCAGCACTGGGGATATTTTAGTCTCTGACGATCTTTTGATAGAAAGACAGTTCCATCAGTTCTCCTTTACGTATAAAACTTGTTGACTTCGTTAGTAGTTTTATACACAACTTTGCAACATTTTTTTTACTGATTTAATCTCACCGCAATGCGCCTTTGAGTGTCACGGTTAAGACACATTCTGAACACAGAAACGTTGTTGAGTTTATGGTGGGAGGCGTGTTAATGCATGAGGGCACAGCCAATGAAACTCTGCGAGGTGCTAAGGGGAGGTAGTTTTCATGGTGACTGATGCCATCCTCAGAGATCAATGTGAAAGGTAAAAAAAGGCGTGACAGTATTTCATGATAAACTGCTGTTTGTGACTTTGTCATGGAAATTCAGTATTTCATAAAACGGGAAGCGCCAGCGTTGGATAAGCCTGAAATGGGAACAGAGGGATGAGTCCGTCAGGCGGGCGAGGCCGTGACCCCCTGCGAAAAGGCCCTTTGTCAAGTCATTTCACGGATGAGTGACTCTTCTCTGCTCATCAGTAAACATGAACGTTGTGCCCAGTGATATGTAATAACTAGGTGAGCATAACGTTTGCACTGCATTGTCCCATCCAAACCCTGCCCCCACAGCCATCCACCTCCAGCCCCAAGCTTGGTAATCGATCCGATTCACTACTCCAGATAGAACGCTTTATACGCAGTTTTATCCACTCAGACACAAAAAAATGGCTTTGCCAGTCGTGGTATTTGTTGATGGAGCCAATGCCGTGGGCAGGGTTCCTCCTGTAATGACCGCTGGACTGATCACGCACACAACCATGAAGCTTCTCCGTTCGTGACACACGGCTGGAAATCGATGCTGTGGTGGAGCTGGGGGAAAATCTGCTGCCTTTAATCTTCCTCTGGGAGTGTCAATGCTATAGCATGCGTATTACAGCGGGTTTGTGCTCAGTCATATGTATTCTCCTGTCACTTCCGCACTCGAACCTGGAATGAATTCACTACAGCGAAATTCATCAAGTCCTCCACCTAAGTACAGAGCGTAGAAAAAACTATGGAAGGAAACCGCGGGACAGCTTCCAGACCTTGAAAGACACCAAATTCATCTAATGTCATGTAAATATGTTTTCACTGGCGGTAATAAAATCCGTAAATATAAAGCCATTTCTAGGATAGTCACTGCAGCCAGTGGAATTACAAAAGTCAGCACATTACTTAAGATCTCTGCTCATTTTTTATGGTTATACGGCCATTATTTTGTGGTAGATAATCTATCCTGACCTCACACTCATCAGTACTCACTTAGACAATCAGTACTCAATAAGGCAATCAGTACCAATGGGCGGGTCTGGAGACAGGTTTGTGCGAATGTCATCAATGGCTGATGACAGAGTCTATTTTGCAAGTTGTCAATTTTGTGCTAAATCACAGAACGAAAAAAAAAATGTATTTGGCTTGGAGTCTTCTGAGGGTTTGCACCTGATTAATTTGGATAAGACAGTTAACCCCACCCCCAACACGTCATCAACTATTAAAAGATGCAGACAGGGTACAATTCCCCAGCTATTTCACAGAAAATAGCAAGGAAATTGTAGGTTTTGGTTGGACCAGGATGCAACCTGATTTAGCAATGTCAGGCCAAGGTCGGAATTCAGGAAAATATAAGACCTACGCCATTATCCGAAACTGAAAATTTTCGCAAAAAAACTGAATATACCTTCAGTCAATGGGCACACATACACAACATAAAACCTGAGTTGTTAAAAGGGTCCTCTCCTTCCTTCTACCTTGAAAGCATAGCACAGGATCTGTAGATACTACGAAGTTCTCATCCCGGTGTACAACATGTTTCGCTAATATTTTTTTAAACATGGCCTATAATGAAGGACAGCTTTGTGCTGCAGTGGCTAATGTGTTAAAAGTCCCGGAACTGCTGTTGCATTCCTGATCACAACACTTAACCCGGATTGCTTTAGCGAATATCCAGCTGTTCAACCAGGCAAAACGGTAAGCCGCGAGAGTCGCTCTGTATGAGAGTGTCTTCAGAACAACTTCATAATAACATAACGCAGCTGTGCAGGGAGTGATGGATCGCCACGGTGCCGGCTGCGCGCCCGCTGGCGCGTGCCAGGAATGCAGAGTGCCAGTCCCGCGAAGCAGCAATTATTGCCGGACACCCCCCTCTCTTCTGGGTTCTCTTCGGGCCTACGCTGTTCAGCTCCTCTCTGGAGATAACGAAGCAGATTGGAATCGCTCAAAGGAAAGCGCGCGGCTCTTGCCTCGCAAAACCCCTAAACCGAGAGATTGTGTTCTGGGATCCATGTGTTCATGTCATATTGAAAAAAGATGAAAATCAAGAAGAAAAAAAGAAAAAAGAAAGGAGACAGTTGACGTATTGTGAATCTGTAGAATAATATCAGGGTGGGGATTTGTTCATCTTTACATATAAAAAACAGTTCTAAAAATAATTTTGTTTAAAAAAATTGCTTATTTATAGTCAGTGATTCTGTTCTCAGAGATCACTCATACCAACACCATAAAGTGGCGCCCTTGGTCAAATTAATTAGAGAATGCTTTAAGGATTCAAAGGGTTCACAAAGGGTTCTTGATGGAAGCTGATACGTCTTGCGCAGGGTGACAGGTGGACCACCGTCCATCAAATATCAAAATACCACCAAATGTGGAGTACAGCCATGCTGGAAAAAGCGATGCATCAGAACTCATCGTACCTTGTCACTACCTAGCCAAGTGCCACTCAAGAAACTCCATTAGCAGCTAACTACAGTGGGAAGACACCGGACAACGGGGGAGGGTAAAAGTGAATCCTAAAGATCCCAAGATCCAAAGATACAGGCCCTGTGGTTGAGGCTGCAACCTTCACGGTTTCCTGGAACCTGGACCAGGCCCCTAAATCAGTGTACCATCTGCTGTGCACCTGGTGATGTTATTAGTTACATGACACTCATTACCGTATTTTAATTGAAGGCCACACATGGAAGGATACCTTTAAAGGATGGATACCTTTTCGTACTATTAAAATTGCCACAGTTCCAAAGGTGTTTAACATTGTTTTTTATATAAATCCACAAGATACCTAGACTGAGGACCATCTTTAACAAAGTCACCAGTAACTAATCACTAAACATATTGCTTTTTAATAACTTGTGTACAGTTCAATTGTTTGGCTGTTATCTTTTTAAAACTAGAGTTGTATGTTTAATGTACAAAACATACATAAAGGTTCAATACATTCAACTGATGACCCTTACTCTGCCTTCTCTCCAGTTAATCTCTGTATTTTTACTGACTCTGACATTATGTATCTACGTTCTCTTTTGTCTCCAACAGGTTTACAGGCAGAAGCAATTGAAAATGGTTAACACAGTTCTCCTGTGTATCGGTGTAAATAAAAACTCCCGCTTTACTTCCTCCCTACAAATCCTACAAAACAGATTAGTCCGTCAGATTTTTTGCTGATAAATAATTAAATAAATGTATGATGTATGAAGTACAGCAACTGAGAAACTGCATGGTATTGTTCAAATTTAATACATTTAAACAACGCAGGGAGGAACATAACCAGAATCCTGACATTTAAACACTATTGATTGGTAGTTTTTCATTCATTCTTTTTATGGGATTTCATATGAGGCATCGTAAGTAACATTAAATTCAAATACCAACCGCATTCCCTATTATCAAGGTTAATCTGTGAGTCAATTAGGAAATTGAAATGCGTAGAAGTAAATAACCCAACGAATACAACGTTGATTGAAGCAAATTAGGTTAATTTTTTATATCCAACTGTGTTCATCACACTCTGCCCCCAATATACTTCCCTAATATGTTACCTATTAGCTTATGGTACTTTGAATTATTTGGCAAAAAACGATTTGTTTATATTCTTTATTATATTAGCGTTACCAATCGTTTACCTGATTCTCGGACAGCGGAGAGCCAGTACAGCTGTGCCGGCCTGGTATCCAAGACAGCGGATATGGCAGAATGGGTCAGTGCCGTGAGGGGGAAACATACGGGGCTAACCACGAAAGAGATCGTCAGCTAGCCAGGGGGGTCGGGCTCTCTTTTACCTGACTGTGAATTAATCAGGCATTGTGTAGCCAATTTGAGATCTTCATTAATTAGTTTGTTTTGTTGTAGTATTTCAATGTTACATGCCAAGCTTATCTGTCTGCCTAACTGCTGTACTGTAACCACCGAAAAAGCTCGCACAGATTTCTGTAAAAAATGCAGTTTTGTAAAAATCTAAAACTTTCACTCTGTGTGTGTCGCTGTGTTAACTCACCGAGGCTTTTCATGCTGTAAAATGGCCGTCTCTCGACAGGAAGTACAATAGAATTCCTATGATACTGAACTGAACCAAAAAAGTGACTAGGAGAAAATTTTTAATGGCTCTTTTCACCCGAGAGTCCCAGGGGAGAGTGCTTATGAGAAATCATAACGAATGCTTTGGCACGGAGCTCTGCGCGAGGGGCCAGGTGTAGTATGATCAAAACCTCAAATGTTTTTTAACTTTTCTATATCATTTCATTTGTAAAAAGGTGTATGAATAACCCATGGAGGATCTTGTTAGCTGGATTTCGAACAGAGAGGGACTGCTTTTCTTGAACAATGTTGTTCAAATGCCATTTGATACAGGACTAATTAAATGATAAACATCACATTTGCATATCCTTGCCCCTAGTTACCAAACTCACATAATTTTATTATTATTAATGGAAATCTGTACCACAATTATATAGCATCACTGCTTCTGTAGGGAGTGTTACCGTAAGATTTCAGATCTTCATATTTTGTCTGAGTTTATATATTCTAATCTAATTTTCATAATTTCCATAATACCCTACAGGGGGCGGTAGATTGCCATCCCATTACATGACTGGCATTAAAGGAGTTAATAATTTGACTGAAGTCCCTTTAAAGATTTTAATATTCCTATTATGATTTGAAAACACGGTCACTTTATAATACGTCTGAGCCTTGCTCGAGTGAGGAGGAAGTGAATGAATACTTGGCCGCCCTCACAGGTTTAATCCAGTTAATGCACATCTCGGCAAAGAACGACAAAACATATACACTCATTGGTGTGTTTAACTCCCCCCTAAACACAAGCGCTGTGACAGTGTATGCGAGCAGACTATTAAAAGTGCTCTTGATGTGTTCACCGATGGAATAGATGTTCTTTCTTTTTGTTTTCATTTTTGGCATTAGCAACGGATGTTTAAGTTTTTGCTAAAATACCATGAATAAACAAGTACCACATAGTCAGTAAACCTACTGCATGTTCCAAATTGAGTTCCAATTTTATTTGCTATCCATTTTTTCTGCAATTCCAGGTTTAAAAAATACCCAGTCTTGTACATTTTTGAAGCTCAAACACTGGTTTTGACTACAATAAACCAACAAAGCTGAAAATGACCCCTGACTAGGTTAACCAGAGCATGTAAGCCAACATATGGGTCAAAGGAATGACCCCAACGCCGAGGAAGCCCGTTGAATGCTCTGTTGCATGAAATTGTGCACTCACGCTCACAAGCTCCGGTCCGTTTGTCAATGTGTGCGGAACCACACACCCAACAGAACACACGGTTCAGCCTAAATGTTAGGCACGAGCAGGGACAGGCCGACCTGCACGGTAGATCCTGTTCAGGTTTATCGCACTCGTTATCGCCGATCCATAGTTTGCTTATAAGCAACAGTACCGCGATAACACTGGCACAAGGATGCCCGGATGCCTGAGACTTGGGCGGGAGAGAGAGCACGCTCCTGCTTCAGGAAAAGGAGGAGTCCATCACAAGCCCAACTCCTTTTCAAAAACTAACTCTACAGGAGGTATGAAGCTCTAGCCCTATTTAAGGCCCATTGTGTTTGTTCCTGGCCCTCATTCAAACCAAGTAAAAACGACAGGGCTACTCCAGGATAGAGCATAAAATCCAACCACAGGAGAACTGTAATTTTATACTTTGGAACATACAGGTTTTTTTTTTTTTTCCAGTTTATTTTTGAGAACTCAAAAGCACAGTTATTAGCTCTGGGACAAGTTAAAACGATAAAATACCGAGACATGTTCTTCGTTTGCCATATCTGACACTTCAGGGCAACACAGGAGAAAACATTCATGCTTTTGGGTTGGAATAAGCAATCCTACCTGAGTGCCTAAGGGTGTGAACAGCAGTACAGCGCTTTCATTTCAAGCTCACATCCTCTCTCATCCTGGACATGGTGATATGTGTGAAGTTGAAGTCCCTTTATCCTGAGAGACATAAGCGGCTTCTCGGGGCTCCTCTCTCCCCTCCCAGGGAAGACATGACTACCACACTGGGACTTCAGCGCTAATATAATTAACAGCACCTGTAGCTGAGAGCGGAAAGGACATCTATCAACAGAGACCTCTCATCTGCATCTCCGATTCAATCGGGCCTTCGGAGCTCAGAAGGAGGGGAGGGGGTGGGGGGGGACAGACAGGTGGATGGAAGGGGGAAATAGCGGTGGTGGCGATGTGATGAGCGTCCCAGGTGTCTCAGGCCTGCAATCATCAGTGCTCAGGTACGTTAAGCATTAGCCTAATGACAGCACATCACTCTCAAAAGCACACAAACTCTGCAATGAGTTTGGTGATTGAGTGATCTATGGAGAGCTTTGCCTGGTGGGTTTAGATTGGATAGTATCTCATCAAGAAATTTGCATTCCCTTCCCTTTAGGGAACAATCATCGAATTGCCTTATAATGGTTTCAGATTAATTGAGCATGACGCACTAATTCAAATGACAACTGTTATAAGCGACGCCCGTTTTATACAAAACAAACATGCTAACAAAACACAACCTTTTGCAGAGTCCTCGTCTGCTTTGGTTGAAATCTGCGTTGAATAATTGTTCAGAATAACAACTGAACAATAAACACACACACACACACACACACACACACATATATAATGTTTTATTTATTAATTTATACTAGGTATCCCTTTATGCCTTTATGTACAGATACATGATTGTGTATATATACCTAACAGATGATGCAAGGACCTTAATCTAACATTCCACTGGCTCCCGCAGCTCAAGGTAGGTTTTGTGTGTTCCATGCTGATGAAATATGGTGGTATCGGTCTCTCGAAGTTTCCTTAATACTTTCTTCCATTAGTGAAAAAATATATGGAAACCGGGCTAGTAGGAATGGAACACGAGACGTTTGCCTTTCAGATACGAAAGTCGCATGTACTTAATTAAGAAATAGGATGAGACATCAGGCCCCATCCCCTTCTCGACGTCCCAAAGGCAAGCCTATTTCACGCTTCGCCGAGCTACTTCACCACGCTCCATACACAAACAAGGACGCGTTCGCACAGCCGCACACACAGGCACGCACACAAACGTGCACATGCAGTCAGATTTGTTCGCTGATGTCTGGGTAATTAACTAAGCACACCACAGAGAAAGATAAATTTTTTTTTTTTTAAATACCGGGTTACAATAGTGCTCGCGTTTCTTTAAAAAATAATAGAAATTTTTAAAAAGCCCCTTCAGCGTTGCTACTCATTCCACGTCTCTTTTTGGGAAGATTAGGTTCAGAGTTGTTGAGGGAGAGACCCTGTGCTTTGAAGTGCAATTAGTCCATGTCTGCTAGTTCAAAACTTGTGACGAGCTTTTCGAAACATCGCACACTGCTTCAGCCCCGCCATCCATCAAAGGGTAACACCGGAGCCTATGCTCCCCCTTGCTGTGGAGTAGGATTCCACAGGATTGGATAGACTTGAGCCCGGGGCTACCCATAAGACTCGTCTATCTCCTTAGCATTCATACATTTATTCCTTGAACAATATACATGCATTTCATGCTCCGAGTGATCTTGTGGCAATGTTTAGTGACACAAATTAATACTCTTGAAGTTCCATTTGAAGTCGCAGATTCTGAAACCACTTACCGAATACTAGTGCTGCCAGAGAAATCTAGGTAAGAAGGGTTACATTCGTTGTTGATTGGAAGTCATTTCATTTTTTTGAACTTCTTTGGAAGCTTCGATACCTTGTTTACTAACAATTGTTCTTTGTACGTAATTTTTGATCTTTATGCAGTGTTAGGAATCGCCAGCAGGGGAAATATCGTCATGCCTCGGTATTGAAGGTTAACGGTTGTCACATGGCTTTTAAAGTTGGTAATGTAGTTAAACATAATGATCTGCTCCACCATTTACAGAGGTACACGAGAGACAAGACAAAGACAACTCCAAAAACTGTGCTAAAGAAGTTACTCAACACTCAACACTCCTCAGCACAACACTCAACACTCCTCAGCACAACACTCCTCAGCACAACACTCCTCAACACAACGCTCCTCAGCACAACACTCCTCAACACAACACTCCTCAGCACAACACTCAACACTCCTCAGCAC
>JAOYSI010008346.1:0-10000 GCA_025775065.1 Hiodon alosoides | reverse complement strand
ACATGCCCGTGGAGACCTGCTGGGAATCCGGCTGATTAACAGTCTTTATTAACGACCGGGTTTTCCGGGTAGGGAGACGGGTTTTGGAGCTGGCAGGAGAAGGGATCAGAACGGGCTGTCGGAGTGGCAAGACAACCGAAAGCAAATAAATTTAAATGGAGAAAATCCGGGAATGCAGCGGTCTACACAACAGCTGTTTGTTTTGATTATTCCTTAAATAACTCGGCGATCCCATTAGGGACCTGGGACAAAGTATTTCAGGAATAAACAAAACAAACTGCTCCTGCGTACAACGCCGCATTCCCGGATTTTCTCAGTTTCGTTTCCTTGTCTCCCGAATAAAGTGTGGCAAAGCCACGACTTCGCTGCTCGGATTCGCTGTCGTGTACTACACACACATTTGAGACCCTGCCGACAGCAAGCACAAACATACTCACACACACACACACACACACACACACACACACACACACACACACACACAAGGCCCTGTTAATAGCAAACACACGTTCAAGACCCTGTCGACAGCTAGAACACAATAAAAACACATTTGAGGCCCTGCAGATAGTAAGTACACACACAAAGTCCTGTTAATAGCAAACGCAAATACAAGAGCCCCTGTATGGCTATGAATCAGTCTGCTTGATCTGAGCACTAAAACACACAAACACACGCAGGACGCCTAGTTAGTGTTACGCACGCACAACGTCCCAGCTATGGAATGGCCTGCCTAGCCTGGTGCTCACTACCTACCTGCTGAGGGAACAGGGAGAGGGTGGCACTGCCCTTTGACAGCTCAGGAGGGCGGTAGAGGGCTGCATCATGTCTGCTCCCAGCAGGACAGGGCTTGTCTGGTCTACTGGTGTATCTGAAGACAGGGGAAGGTGTCTCAGTAGGGCTGCCTCTGCTGCCTCGGATCAGGAGTGAGAAGACAGGAACTTGATTACTGCCATTACTTCACCGTACCCTGTAGCTCCCTGTAGGAGCTGGCCGCTTTCTGGCTTCGCTCTCCTCACCTTAAGGTAAGGACTCAAGTTGAGTTGTAAATATGATCTTCGAGTTTTCACCCACACAAAAAAAATTAGACAGAGAAAACATCTCTGTGATGTAACGAGATTTACATTTATTTATTTATTTATTTATTAGTCTGTATAAATACACATTCACGTGACTCTATCTGTTATAAATCCACTCAAAGCCCTGAGAGATTTGAACAGTAATGTGTAAATTAAAGACCCTCAGAGGAATGTCGTCGTTCAGTCTGTTTTAATCACTTCAGGAAATGTTCAGGAAATAGCTGCAGCAATTTCTAACCTTGAAGGCAGTATAATGTTTCACTTCAAAACAGAGACATAGCCACGAGTTCCTGCTGTCTAGAGGCATTTAAAAATCGACCCTCTCCCTCACCCTCTCGCCTGTACATGCCTGATGAAGGCTCGACAGCCTAAACGTTGAGCTGTATTTCTTTATTTTCGTCCTGAAGCTAACCTGTCCCTCCCCCTTCACAGCCAAGGACACTGAAACAGCCACCAACTTAAGCGCTTCCTTGGTAAGAACCATACTAACCGTGATGTTGTCTAAAGCACTAGTGTATCTATGTGTCTGCGGGGCACATTGATTACACAGCTAATCCATAGATATGTTTTGTTCAGTGTGTGGTATTACATTTTTTTTATTAGTTCAGATATATCGCGCTGTTAGAACCAGCACATAATGAGGTGACTGAATCTGACGAAGGACATTCTGCGCTCTGATCCTCAGCACCGTGTAGGTGAGCCGGACAAGGTTTAAACCCTTATCTACCAATGATGCAAAGGAATTTTCCCCCCTCGGGGGAAGGGGAGAAGGATCCGGTAGTCGAGGAGCGCTGTCACCAGGAGACTCTTCCTTTGTTCCTTTTCTCAGAGATGTCAGATGTTTGTCACCTCCCTGGGCAGGGGCCTGGATTTCACGGGTCCATAGTAATGACAGTCCTGGTGTTCCGCCGAGTCACCCATCAAGGGACGAGATCATGTCGAGTCATGTCACCGATCTTTGGACTGCAGGGTGCAGGGTGCTTTGCTTTCAATGTTACAGCAGTCGGTCACGGTCACTCTCCTGATGGTTGAACCAATTAATTTAATGCTTAAAATGCAGTAACTTTGGTTGTTTCCACAGCTACTCCAATAGCAGGGTTCCAGCATAATCCCTCTCACCTTTAATTCTGGACTGGAGTGTCATAGCTGAGGGTAGGAAAGATCTTTCTATGTGTAAAATGACCCATAATAAAGGCTAGATACAGTACAGTGCTCTGTTGGCTCGGTGGCCCAGGTAGAGTCCCGTGACACTTCCCACATGATGTTTCCACGGCCGCATTTCCATACTTTGTTTCGATGTAGAATGAGACGGGAATCCAGAATGATTGTGGTGCCATGACAACAGCAGACATAGCCTTCTTTGTTTACGCGTAGCAACCGCTGCTCTCCTCCAGAGCATCCCACATCGCTTGTAGTTTTACACCTTGGCCATTTTATTTTACGGCTGGATGTTTTACTGAAGTAGTTCAGGTGAAGTATGTCCTTTTAAGGCAAGGGTCTCCGACTGGGGTCTGCTGGTTCCCTTTTACCTCACTCCTTGTGTTTATGTGGAGATACTAATTGAGAGGTAGCTCCAAAGGTATAATGGTAGAGCCCTCTGCAGCGTACTGGTTACAACAAAAATACTTTTCCTGCCTGGCCACTTCTGCCATCATACATTCTTAACCTTTGTAGACCAGTCTGCATTTGGACTGTTAGACGTGCTGTTTCAGGTACAACCAAGGTGATGGAAGCCTTTGAAAATAATGAAGTATTTATATTGCACCCTTGGCTACAAACTGTATTCTGTTTCGGATCAGACATCTGGGTAAATGAAACGGATTGTCATATCCTTTCTGCACCCGGGGCGATGTGCAATAAATAAACCACTTTGCTTTGTAGTCCTCTGGTTGAGAGCATTTTTCTGTGATTGCATTTAATTCCATATTGAATGTCTGCGGGTGTTAATGACACAAGCTCACTCAAGGCAAGGATTGCTAAATGTTCGGATCTGGTACTTTGCAAAAAACAGTTATTTGTGTGCAGAAATAAAGATGTTAAGCATCTTTGACTGGATGATCCTTTGTTTGCTTTCCCAGGTAAATCCACACAGAGGGGGTAATGCAATCTGTGGCCAGTAACTAAAAACCAACGCAGGACGGGTGTTTCACAATGCATTGAATGTAGAACAATGTGTTGAGAATTTTTATTCGACTGCAGGAAACAGCAATGACTCCGGACCTCCTGTACAGGTTGGAGTGGCCTTCCATGTGCCGTGTGCTCATCTGCTGTGCGCCAAGTGATTGGCCTGTTGCATCTTCTTTGTGTCTGGTGCCGTTCTGTGTGGCAGAGCCGGGATGCATTGGTAAAAGTATGATTTTAAATGGGTTCAGAATAAGAAGGCCGATTTCTTAGTCCAAATTTAAACCAATGAAAGTGACACTGCCATGAGAGATAAGTTTTCAGGAGGTGTAACTACACCCAACCCATCAGAGAACACTCTTACCGCCCCAAGGCAATCCACAACCTATTAGAGAACAGACTTACCACTCCAAGGCAATCCACAACCCATTAGAGAACACTCTTACCGCTCCAAGGCAATCCACAACCCATTAGAGAACACTTTTACCGCCCCAAGGCAATCCACAACCCATCAGAGAACACTCTTACAACTCCACAATTGACGCTGATCATTTGAAAGCTTTGGGGCACAGTGGAAGTAATCGGAAGGTTGACTGTTGTAAACCCATTTAGGTAAGCAACTCCACTGGTACAATGGCAAGTTACTTCATCATTTGTTGCCAGTTGTAGCCGGTGCCCAGGCATGGAAATGTGGGATTTCTTTTCCTTAAGAAATAATCTGCTTTATTTCAGTTTTCCCTGCACTCATGTTGCACTTGTGGAATCAATGTACTTTTAGAACACAAAAGATACAATAAATAAATCTTAAAAGAACCAATTTATTTTGATTGTATGTTTGCTACTCTTAAAATACACACATACAAGCTTAATTAATTTTCTCAATCCGTCTTAATTGGTTTTTTAACGTCACAATTAAATATAATACTAATGTTGAGAAACAATATATATATTTTTTTTTGTCTTGAATGCTTTAGATTGCTGAAAGCAGCATGAAGGTAGTCACAATTAAATGTTATGCCCACAGTGCATTGCAATGCATTGAGTCTGTGTTATTTTTTACGTGATGGCTCTGCATGCAGACTGCTAAAATGACATGCAATGTTGGGGTGGAAACTGGATTCAATCACAGTCCTGGGGTGGGGTTATGTGTGGTTGATTAGCTTTAAGTGTACTTTAGCCTCAAGCTATTCCGTTTTCTAATTGCTCCCATGTAATGTACTTCTTAGGGTCAGAAGCCAGACCCATGTCTTTCAGATTCTTTGCCACAGACTTTTTGCGACTCCAGGCATTTTGAATCTGGGGGCAAACTGTTCCTCTCACTACCAACGTAGAGCTTCTTTTTGAGGGCGCGGAGCTTGGCCACTCCTCCAGGTGAAAAGTTTAAAACCACTGATTCACCTTGGGTTACAGAGTCTATGAGTCGTTGGTTTCGTTTAATCCCAAAGGACTGTCGGGAAAGTTCCTCATTGGTTGATATATCTTCCCTGCTGCTCACCATGAGCTTGTTCGAAGTAGCCCGGCCGCAGAGCCAAAATAAACCCACTGCACCGCACGTAACTCCCATGTCAGGCGCCCATGGCCTGGGGCGCTGGTACTCACAAAGGTACGTGGGGTTTCCCATCTCTCGCCTTGCTGCCTGTTTGCTCAGACAAGCACCAACGCTGCTAATTCTACAACTGTGTCATGCAGGCCCACAGGTCCGCAAACCTGATGTGTTGCTAGTGACCTGTCTCTCACTTCTAAAGAGCAGGAGTTTACTATGGAATCGAAGGTGTTAACTTTATAGCTGCCCTTCCGCCCTAAAACACCGTTTCACTGGCTGTTCTGTGTCAGGTCCTCGTACTTGCCCTGTGTGTGCGTGCAGAGGCCAGCCTTAGGGGCTTATTTCTAGTCAGAGCTGGTCCTGCCTCTTTCCACAAATTCAACAAATATGTAAGGTGTGGACAAGCCCCCACCTTCACCCCCCAACCCCGCCTCTGGCCTCTTGGACAGCTGAGGCACATTCCATTCTGCCTCATCATCTCCATTAAGAGCAAATACACAGAAATGTATGAATATGAATTACCCTGCATAAAGGTCATACTGGGTCACCAGATTCTTTTTGTGACATATTTTGTGTTTTGGTAGGAAAACACAATATAATGAATGTGTTTACAAGAAAATTGCATAGAAAACTATTTACCACACACTGAACTGAGTCCATTTTATCAAATTTCCTGATAAAAAAAAAGAACAAATTGGTGTAAATTAGTCTTGTTCAATGTTCAATGGTTTATTTATTTGGGAAGGTGTGCATATCCACAAAGAAAAATATATTTTTCTAATGTAAGAATAAAAATAATATAATTGAGCCATTTAAAAATCTTTTTTTTTTATTTAAAAAAGGTGTCCAGGTTGTCTAAGTGGTTCATTTCCTGTTCTGCACTGTTTACAGACCAGTGAAAAGTCAGATGCGTGTGCCGCCCAGATCCGTCCGTTTCCGTGGCGACTGGTATTTGTACCATAGCCCCTTGGCTACAGATAGGTATCTGCTTCGAATGGCGAGAACACCTGATTAGGCTCCGATATAGGCGCCCAAGGGAGGAATTACATTTAGTGCTATCATTCAACCAAACAGAGACAATCTGTTCCGTCAACAACTTCAGTCCCTGGAGAATTATTTTTTTAGCCTTTGTGTATGTTTTTAAAATATAAAAAATCCAAAACCCCAAAAAGCTATACTTTAAAATAATTAATCAAAGATTAAAAATGCAGTGGCTTTTCTCAGGAGGTTGGCCCACTTTTGACCTAATGTTCCCTGGTTAAATTTTAACCGATTGGCCTGTCAAATCCCAGTGGTGAACACAGCCTTGGAGACTTAATTAGTGCCTGAATGAAACTCTGTCTGCCACTGTTGATAAATAATTAATGCTTCTTCTTGTGTAACACTGTATATCGATTGAGCTTTAGAGGACAGTCTTGGGACTGGCTAAGGTACACCTATTCTCATGCTATCAGCAATCCCTGGTCACACAAAGTGCTTGTCACCTTTCTTCTCGTCCTGAAGCATTGAGGCGTTTTACTCAGTTTACAGTAAGTAGCAGACAGCCACGCTGTATCACTGTTGGGTAAACAAACAATGACTGCAAAGCCAGTCGATCGCGCCATGATAATCAGCACATCATGAGACATCGATTCTGGTTAGAGGGAGAGAAGTTTTTCAGATTGCAGGTCTTAGAGAAAAAAAAAACTTTATTTTCTCTTAAGTCGTACTTTAGGGTGTCTGTAATTCCTGCTGGCTTCGGTGAAGCTGATGGTTATTTAAACCGGTCATTGCTTTATCATTGCAGCGACCAGCCCATTGATATTCCAGACTTGATATTACTGCACTGAAAAACGCATTGTGAGACGCCCATGCTTTATCTCTCACTTTTTGGTGATGTCTTTTGCGTGACACAGCCGAACATTAGCCAATAATAACGATTACCCAAAAGATGTTAGAAATTGGAAGAAGGATTGGGGACCGAAATAATTTTGTGTGGATTACTGATAATATTGATTATCAGAAACTCTTAATCAATAGGCAAGAAGTAATCAAGCAACAGAATGATGGGCTATTTACTATTTAACTACTTTACACAACTTTTCACCGTGAACCCCCAGCCAAGGATAATGACGTGGCTGTATTCTTGGTTGGAGCTCCACACAAGGTTTCTCTGTGGTTCCAGGTACTTCCTAGTCCCACAGGATGCAAGTGGTAGCTGGTGATGGTTCTCCTGCTCAAGAGCTTTTTAGGCCTCCGCTCAAAGATTTTTTTGTTTTCAGCCATCTTTTTGAACTTTAATGACCTGGGGGAACCCCAGAGGAGAGAGAGAGTGTCACACTGCAGTGTCACCAGTTTCCTGTATTCATTTATACTTTATTGTCTGAGTTTTGAAAGGTCTACCTGACTAAGCTTATCTGGTTAAAACTGGTTAAAGTTTTGATCTCAAATCCTAGTCTTCAATGACCACTCAACCTGATGAAAACCGAAACAACTGCCTCACTCCACTAAAAACTCAATTAACCAACTCGCTGGAAGACCCACTCTGCAAAAGACCCCACTTACCAAAATTACCAAAATAAGAGTCTGAAACCGATCAGAAAAAAAGTGTTTCTTTTTGTACGTATTTACCTCAACGTCTGAGAAGGTACCTTTTTATTGTTTGCTGCATTTTGTGCAAGCTCCAACCAGAGAATACTCTTAACTTAGCACACTTAATTCTATCCCATTTTTACACACTCTCCAACAGCAGACATCGGTGAACCCTGCTTTTTATGCTTAGACAAGGAAGACTGCCTCCTACGTCACTGTTTCATCAGCGGGCAATATCCACACAAACACACCACATATAAACATCGAACACTGGATTTGTTCGTTTAAAAAAAAAAAAAAAAAACTGGCCCATGTTTTCTGTGTTTAAAAAGTGAGTGAGAGGGCATAATTACAGCAAACTTTCCTGGGGAGTAATCACTACCTGCAGCACTGTGTTTTTCTCCCCCGCATCCTTGAGCTGTATGTGGGCTTCCTTTATGGGTTATCATTCAGACCTGTCCCCACAGGAACGGCTCAGTGAGGCAGGAGAAATGCCAGCGGAAAGCTGAGACGCCACCGTGAAACCCATCCCCATTGCATCCCCTATCAAAGAATGGGCCGTTTGTCACTAAGCCTCCAATTACTCTCTCACTTGGCCGTGTGCTCGCCCGATTTCCAAGGGTTCACAAAGTTTCAAGACAAAACACTGTTGCCACTCTCTGTGTTAACTCTATGTTTCCCTAAGCTGGCTGAAGACATTCCGTAAAACAAACCTCAGCACAGTTTTTTTGTGGTCTCGAGTAACAAATCATGACAAGAATGCAGTCTGTCTGTGCTGTAAATGCATTTCGGGTGATAAATTTTCATGGAGCTGAGTTTCAAAATGACGAAGAGTTTGGGCTTGTCTGGAGCGAAGACGCTCGGTGAAGGAGCGAGCTTGCTCCGGGTGTTTGCTCTTACACACGGCATTCTTCTTCCTTGAGGTGGAGCCTCCGTCTCGTGTTGTGCTGTGCTGAAACACGCGCTGATCGACACCGCTCACAAAAAAGAACAAGGTAGCTCGCCACAGGCATTAACCCGGAAAAGACCTGAACAGATCAGGTTTCAGCCGTATATAAACTCTACTTCAAAGAATTGCTTGGTTGCTGTAAATTAATTTTTGTAGTTAATATGCAGAAATCTGTTATTTGGCAGATAATCAGTAAGAAACATTAGACTGTAGAGTTTACTTTAAAAAGCAGGAAATCCCTCCTCAGATATATTAGGGGGTAATCCACAGAGCAGCACCTTGTTAACAGGTCCTTCTGGGATGTTCTGCGTGAGTGTGAGTGTGCGTGTGCGTGTGCACGAGTGGTAGCCCCTGTGGGTTATTCACACTTTGGTTTCACCATTAACCAGTACAGGAATGCCCTGCAACTTTGTGGTTCTGAAATGTCTGTTCCGTTGTGGTCCAGTGTTTTGTTAGATCAGATCACCATTCTGTAGACATTATATTTGCATTATATATGGTGACATTGTTACAACATTTTGACAATTGTGTTTGATTGATAAATGGGATTACCAATCTGTGCATTACATCAGCATGGAGTGAAAATGAAGCTTCAAAACAGTCGACTTCTTGTTTATAAAGTCATCACAGTTCACAGCCTTAGCATGTGTATGCCTGTGCTGGTGTGCTCTGGCTTTCAGCAGGAACCTGACCGTCCTTCAGACACCTCCTCATCTCCAATAGTTTTTTTATTCTCCTGCTCAACATCTGCAGAGGAACCCAGGCTCTGAGCAGTAAACTCTGCAGGGTATCCTCTCTGAACAGGCCCTCCTGGATATACCAAGTCAAAACCAAGAGCATTATCAAATGAGCAGCTTAGTCTGATGCAGTCGGTCGAAGGGATGAATTGTTCTCTGGTCGAGCAATGATAGAACTTAATTCCAAATATATCAAATGCGTACAGACCCGAAGAGGTGATGGAAAAAAGGTATGGAAAATAATGAGGGAATTTTTTCAAAATTTAAAATAATACAGGTGCAAATTGTGTCTAGTTGGTAATTCATTGGCATGAATTTGAATGCACGGGACAGAATGACAGCATTATGTTTCACCTACCGGGAGAGCTTGGTCTAAACATTCATATTCTCGGACCCAGTGGGCAGATTTGGTACCAGTACCACTAATGAGGTATCAGCCATTTTCTACGTTCAAGTGACTTTTCCCATAGTGTTCCGTGCCAGCCCAGGGAGTTTTTCCTTGCCACTGTTGACACTGGCATGCTTTGGCGGAGGGTCAGGCCTGGGATATATTGTATTTTTTCTGTATGTTAAGTGTCTTTGTGACATGGAAATATGTGAAAAGCGCTTTATAAAAATGAATTGATTAATTGATTGATTTCTCAAACAACTGTTGGAATAGCAGGGATGACTAGAGGGAGGGTAGCAGGTTTTTGAACCTCACAAAGAAATACCGCACTTTGTTATGCACTTCACATACGTCACTCCCTTGTCAAAGAGATGCATTATAAATACTAACTAAATACTTGTTAGTTAGTTGTGTGCCTGCGATAGAGACAGACGGAAGAGACAGAAGGAAGAGAGACAGGAAATCATACTTATGTTTAGTCCTCCAGCCTCTTTAGGACTCATTAAACGCAAAATGTTTTGAATGTGGCTCAAAGTAACATGTTGTGAGTCATCTTTTATTTGGGGTGGGGGGGGGGGGGGGGGTCCACAACATACTGTTACAAAATATGAAATA
>JAOYSI010008345.1:0-11575 GCA_025775065.1 Hiodon alosoides | reverse complement strand
GGGCGCGAGCGCGCCCGCGCGAGAGAGAGAGAGAGAGAGAGAGAGAGAGAGAGAGAGAGAGAGAGAGAGAGACTAACCCACGTTCCGGCATGCCCAGGAGCTCTGGGGCAGAAAGCTAGTATTGAATATTGAATAAGGAACCATTCCCTCGGTTGGGGTAATATATAACTGTGAAAGGATGAGATTGCGTACCATATGCGTACCATAACCTTAAACTTAGTAGCGGCCAAGGTAAAACTGTAATGAGACAGAGCGGACAGGATTGAACAGGGATATGCAATGCAGGAAAATCAATTAACACGGACTGTGGTGCACATCAAACCTGCACACATCAGTGGCAAACGTAATTTATTGTTCCGTTATGCACTAATGATTTTCTAGCAGCAATATGTATGACTAATACCTCTCATTGGTTCTACAGAAAAATTAAGTTATGAAGTTGCCAATGCATGGCACTCGTAATTACTTGGCCAGCAATTCAGGGTTGACTTCTCTCTAACCGATTTTAATAGCCAGAAGTGTAAGGGAGGCGTGGCACCTTCACTCACACTTTTGCTGTGTGCTCAACACTTCCTATTTTTGGTTAAGTTTGTTTATCCAGCCGCTTGCAATTTAAGCACAAAGTTATTTCTGGGTTTATATATTTTAAGCAAATGCCTGTAATCCAAAGCTGCACGGATTTAAAACTCTTCCTGGCTTTGGAAAGGGACACTTTTTTGGGCGCGTGTTTCCTTATTCTGTGTGTGCTGGATGAAGGGACAGAGAAAATGGACTTCATCACAATCGACCGCGAGGGAGTACCCTCAATAAATCATTGATCTGCATATCCAACCCCCCCTCCTGCTTCCCACTTTATGACATTTAATCACAAAGCAATTTCAATATACTGGGGACTTTCATGATCATTGGTAGTTTGCCTCTGAACACGGTGACAAAGGGCTTTTAAATAGGACGATAGAGAGTGACCGGAGTGGGGATGGGGGATGGGGGCGATGAGGGTTGTTAGACGCGGTGGGGGCATTATACACAGCACCCGGGAGTAACAAAAAAACACCGCAAACAAAAAGCTAAATACCCTGTTTCTCTAAATCACCAAAATAACCGTATTTTAAAGGATAAAAGCTACTAAATATGAAAGCTATATAAAAGCTCTACAGTTTGTCTTGCGAGCAGAGTCGTGTGGATTAGCGCTCAAACTCCCCGCGTCCATCATTCTTTCCGCGGATCTGGGGGTGTTTACCTGGTCCCCCCGTTTACCTTAGAGGTGCAGATGATACCACACACTCACGCTGTTGTGTTTTAATTAAGGTGAGCGGGTGTTTGGGATGGAGCAAGAGTTTTGCTTCTAATGGGTCCTACTGAGAGTTTGTCTTGAGTTGATTAAAAAAGCATAAATCAGAGAATAGCACGAAAGAATCCGTTCGGTGAAGGTTGGCCATTTGGTGAAGGCCAGGCAGTTTATATATCTAAAATCAGAACGAAATACTCACAAGTGAAGAGCTCATCACTGGATAGAGTGCGGGTTCATTGACTTTTTATGGAATCATTAACAAGTTGGATTTCATAGAAGGAGTCGAGCAACGACCGTATTACAAGGTTTAGACCTGGGGTCTTATGGGTTTTTATTCTAACCCATGGGAGAAGCCCCACAATAACGCATTGCTGGTGATTTAAAACCCAAAAAAAAAAAAAAAATCGAAATAGAAATATGAAAACTGTCAGACACAGAGCGAACCCATAAGAAGTGGGATTCCGCGATCACGCAGTTAGACAGCGAATGCTGAAGACATGATGGATACCAGTCGTTCCACCCTGGAAATGAAGAGAGTGATCAGTGCATTGTGGCGTTTTGATTACTCTGAGCCTCGCAGCAGAAATTCTCCCGCTGCGGGGCGATGGGCCACATCTGGCACGGCAGGACTTGATTTACGTCCTTCTGATCCTCTGTACCTCCGTCACGGCTCCCCTGGGCCATCATTGCCTTTCCCGGGGCCCACATGTGGCCCGCACGACACCTGTACCTTACATTTTCTATATTGGTTTTTTTTTTTTTTTCCCCTCGTTCCTGGTTTTTTTTTGGCCTATAAAATGGCTTGATAGGGAGGGATAGATCAAACAAGATATCCAGGGGCCACGGGTGATTTTCAGCTGGATTTTCGGTATATCAGAATACACCTAAAAAAATCAGGATCTGGGTGTACACAATTAATTCGTGCTCTCATTTATCTTCCCTCCTCTTTTGTTATCGCTCAATTTACTTGACGGGAGATAGGTGATCAGATCCTGGGCATGAGCCATGGAAATTGATTTATCCCAGTCCTTCAAGTTACACTCAAAGTAGTCCTAGAGAGACAATGAAATTACTATTTTCAGTTGGCTAGCACAAAATACAAACATTAGTTTTTTTTAACTAAAACGCTGTTTCAAAAATTTTAGCTATTTAAAGATCTTGACATTTCACAGCATACACATTCTTGAATAAAATTTGATTTGATTTGTTTTGCTTCCAAGCTTTTCAAGATGCGTATTGGATGTTTCTGCTTTAGACATAAAAGAGACCATGGGAACTGGTGTCTATTACCTGCTGATAAGTTTTTTTTCATTAAACCCTGTCGCTGGTCTCAAAAACGCGGGAGCTGTGCTTGACGTATTTCAGCCTTTTCTCAAAGTCAAGGCTGCAGCTTTGGAATTCGGCCTTAACTCAAGTAAAAACCGATAAGGAAAAACATCTCTAAATACGTAGGAAACTACTCAAAGGCCTCATCTCGAGTGTCTCCCGAGCCGCTTCGCGGGTAAAGGCGCACGCTCAAGTGCAGACTGAGACAGGGAGAGCATGGCTCTGCCTAGGCCAGGGTTTGCCAAATAGACAGGGCTTCTCTCGGATCATCACTAAAGGGGGTCTCCCACTGGCCCACAGCACTGAGAGTAGAATGGGAGGAGCCTGGTCATACTTCCTCTCCCTACTTGTATGTGGTGGCGAGAGTCGTGGCGTCAGTACAGTTGCTGATCTCAAATCGCAAGTAGAGAAAAGAGAAACGGAACTTCCAAATACGGCTAGGACCTACTCTGACAGAAACGGCAAGGACTAGAAACTAGAAACCGAGAAGGAAGCTGTCGTACTGATGGGAAAATGTAGGCCTATCAGGAGGCAGAGTTTAGTTTTATAATGCAAAATAGGGAAAACATATTGCTGGTACTGTGTATTTGGCTGAAGAATATTCACTGTTACTTTTAATTCTTTAAACATATTTGTAAACCGACAACCATGTTGGGCTTTACTGACAGTTGTTTGAACCACTAGATTATTGTACATGGCTATTAGGAACAGGGTTTGAAAATGAAATCTTAACAACAACAACAACAACAACAACAACAACAACAACAACAACAACAACAACAACAACAACAACAACAATAATAATAATAATAATAATAATAATAATAATAATAATAATAATAATGATCTTTTATTTTCAGACGTAGACCCTGATTTGCCAGCTTCCATAGTTCAGTAGAGATATTTTTGCTTCCCTAGTGATTTTTCTAGCAGAGTATATTTCCCCAGAGGACATACTTTTAATTCTACAGTAATTACTAAATTATGTCTAAATGAAGAAACCTGGTTGGGAAAGCAACAATTTACTGCACAATGTCAGAAAGCGTATCCGATTTGAAACAGGGTTTGTCCTGAATATAAATACTAGGTGTTGAATGGTAGATATTAAATACACAGAATTAAACAATTATAAGAATCCCAAAAATAGGATTAGCATCAAAATATGTTTTGTAATTCAAAATTCATGAGTATCGAGTATCTGCTACAAGCTAACTGACCCGTGGTACACTAGTAAAACTAGTATACATTTTATTGGCTAACATGATTAACAATTTCACTTCTGAGGTTTGAACAGTATTTGGTTTCCTGTTTTTTTTCCTTGCCGGTCACGTGATTCTTTGTAATGTCTAGTCACAATACACAATCATGATCATGGAGGTCAGAGTTCACGTTTACAGATGCTTTCAGTGTGATTGTCAGGTGAGGAGATGATGGAGGACAGAGTGGACGCCCCCGTACCTCTCCTCTGTGCCCAATCCTGGGGAGGCCTGACCAGGGTCTATGTTTTAATGGATGACATCATAAAATCTATAAAAGTTGGCTGGAGAGTGTACTGTGGGGAAGTCCCATGTATGAACCCAGGATGATAAGACCCACTGGTTACCCGGCTCCCGTGCGTTGACCCCAAAGTGGGAGAAAGGCCTTGGGGTCATGCCATGCCAGGCAGCGCCTTTGGTGCACTGGGTCACCGTGTGCTGTAATGTGCTGCCACCCCTTGCTACGCCATGCCAACCCTGACACAAACACAAATCCCACGCTTTAGGGAGGATGGATTATCCACTGACATACCTCTTCTTTTTTATTTTTTTTAACGCGAGGCAATTTATTTAACAGTGGGGTGTTCGCCTACTGCAGCACTCCTACCCCGTCTCAATCGGAATCGACCAAATAAAAATAACTATCATGAAAGCGACACATATTTCGAAGATTGTGAGTGGGAGAAGGACTTCATTTCTCACAGTCTGTATTTTAAAAGCACGTAAACCTGGTTATCCTCCAGGTGAAAAACCAGCCGGTTTTCACCAGGTCCACAGCGCGAGGATGTGCTGGGGTGTGGGGAGTTGTCCTTTATGTGTCAGGGAACTGATGTCCGCTCTCAGTCTGTGACTATCGACTGAAGGAGAGAAATACTTGTGCTTTTGACCACTGCATTTGTCGTCTTGCCAAAGAAGGAACCGTTCGACCCTGGCGCACGCGGCCGACACCTGGAGTCACAGTTAAGCCTATCAGTCTGTCTCACCCTGCATGATTTTTAAAGTTCACCCGAAACCATCGTTTTCCGGCTATTTCTGAAAAGTTAGCTTGCGCTTGGCAGCTTAGCAACTCAGCTAGTTTCCGACTTAACATTTTGCAGTTTTTCCTTGCTTCCATCCTCTGTCCTTGAGAGAGAGAGGGGGGGGGGGAGAGAGAAAAAATAACATTATGGTGGAATAATCTCGTCTGGGAAAGGCGTCTAGAATCCTTTTCCAATGTGCAATAAGGCTGGCTGCTGATTTAAAAGCGACCCTGCATCGGAGGCAAGAACAAATACATTGGAGGCAAGGTTAACGCAGGGCCACAGCTCCCCACAGATGACAAAGAGTCGAAATGATCTTTTCAAGTGGATATAAAAAAACCCTGAAAACGTCCAGCATTGTGTCAGACTGCAGGCTTCATAGCACTTCTCCACACTTTCAGTCTGAGAGAAAGAAGACCAAATGAAGGCGATGATTTACAAACAGAGCCGGCCTGTCATTCTTCTTCAGAACCCGCTGGTGATTTAGGAAGAGACGGCAAGTGGGTCAGACGTGGGTCAGACGTGGGTCGCGCGGTGGAGCTAGGCTGTGAAGGGGTTGTGTGTCCGGTTCAGGCTTCCAACAAACTCCTCTAGACTCCCAGCTCACCCTGGGCTTCAAAGGCATGGAGAAGAGGGCGTGTCACGTCGAATCAATGCGGAACGTCTCAACGTTAAGACCTGACTTAAAAAGTCATCTTTGCTTGGCGCCTCTTGGTTTTTAATGTGTGGAGGAGCTTCCGTTTCCCTCACGTCCCTCATAAATATCTAGGATGAATAAGTGAGTGGAGGACGCTGAGGGAGGGAGGGATGAATGTGCCCCAACCCTGCTGTGACAGGAGGGTGAAAGTGACATCACACTTCTACAGTGGCCCCCCTGGTCAGCACTTCATTCCCGGGAGTCGGAGACGGCTGCAGTAATGTATTCCTCACCCTGCTGCCCCACACCCTGACTTGTTAGGCCAGAGGACACTGCCGTCTTTTCAGTTACCCCGACACACCGAGATCTAGATTTCTGCTTGCTCTCGAGACAAGGCTCCATGATCTAAAACCTCGTTATATACCGACTTGATTGACGATTTACCTCTAAGCCTCGTATTTTCAATTCTTCAGAGACAGACTTTTCCTTGTTCCGTGATTCCATATTGAACCCCAGACACAATTTTTCAAAAGCTACTGCTTATATCACTTCACAAACCTTGAATTTTGAACTTTATCAGCTTCAGTGCATACACACTATCGGGTTCACTAAATCACTTTTTTCCAGATTGTCTCCACCTCTCTAGAAAGACTTCAGATGAGTTAGTTTGGTCTTTACAACATATGAGGAGTTCTGCATGTTTAAACTAATGTGGTCTTTACAACATATGAGGAGTTCTGCATGTTTAAACTAATGTGGTCTTTACAACATATGAGGAGTTCTGCGTGTTTAAACCAATGTGGTCTTTACAACATATGAGGAGTTCTGCATGTTTAAACCAATGTGGTCTTTACAACATATGAGATCTGCGTGTTTAAACCAATGTGGTCTTTACAACATATGAGGAGTTCTGAAAAGTCAACCAGTATGTGTGTGCGTGTGCATGCACCGCAAAAATCTTTTCTATATGTGCGTTAGCTTACCTTATTGAAAGTGGTGTGATTAATAAAACATTTTTTTTCAATTAAACATCTTATCTGACCAGCTTATTCTAATATTGATTCACAGAAATATTTTGAAATAACATTATTATTTCACACTTTAACCTCAACTGAAGCAGGTGCGATCTCTTTTGTATGTGTGTGTGTGGGCGTCTAATAATTATAATTATAATGAGATTTCAGTATTTTCTGCATCTTGACCAAAATTGTTTTGTTGTACCGATGTACTGTTGTTCTATGACCTTACAGCATTATTTAAAGCAGCAGTTGACGTCTTTCAGCAGTGACACTGCTTTCATTCAAATCCCATTCTTTTTATGGTTCCCATAACTTTCTAAACATTTTGTTAATTCCATTTAATTTATTTGATTAAACCTCAGCAAATTAAATTAAACTATATTTCTAGCACACTGTCAGCATGTTCTGATTTTTAGACAATATTACTCTTAAGTGCAAAATTAAGAATTAATTTAATACATAGTAGGATCCTTCAACTGGTATATTTTACGGTTGTGTGTTTATGGTTGTACCTTTTAAACGTCTATTTGTAGTCTAAGTGCAGGTGACACTTTGAGAATGAAGTGATGGCTTGAGAAAAAGGGTTGAATGCATAGTTCTGCTCTCAGTAGTTTCTGCTTGGCTGCGCCTTATCAATTCTGAGCCGGCTTCAAAGCCAAGGGTGAGTAGGAGCAGAGATTGGGGGCATAACTGTCTTTAACCCCGTTTAAAAGTTATTTGGTTTGTAAAGTTGCCACAAATCTTACCTATTGCCGGGGGTTGCAGTGGGGTTCTTAAGTAATTTGTGTTGCTTTCTCAGTGCATACCTAACCAAACACATTTGCTTAAGCTAAAAAAAAATTGCAAGAGCTTTTGTTAATTCTATATATTTATATATATTCTTGACACGTAATGTGCTCTGACTGCTATCTTGTGTTAACGCTTTTGAAATCAACATTTAGCAATGAGACAGGACAGTATGACACGTTTTTATACTGTGAGTGTGAGTTCACTATTCTGTAGGGTTCAATCAAAAGATTCTGGTGACCTTCTGGAGTAATGTGTTATTAAATGCTTTGTACTGCTCTAAAATAAAGCCATCTGTGCCAGGTGATTTATTTAGATCATTGCATCTAGCTCTTCTGTTGTGATTTGGCAACATATTTGATCATCTTTATCATCTATTCTGTGAGTCTAAAACAGTCACAGTTTATTGTTTAAAATTCTACCTGGCTCTCCAGTAAAGTTCCTAAAGGTTTTTAAAATGTTACGCTGCAATATTTAACAACACGACTGTAAAATACTTATAATTATTTTCTAACATATGTAGAAGAACGTTTGCCATTTCAAAAATATATTATGCAGAAAGCAATAAATATAGGTCTACTGTTAATCTACTTGAGTTTACAGATTAGATATAACATGAAGATCGCAAAGTTAATTATATTCAGACAACACATTCAGTCTAAGAGAAACAAAAATAATTAGAATGTAACCATAGCAACCTTGTTCTCATTCTGATGTGCGAAACAAACTGCCGAGCGGGTGCCAGTGAAGAACAGCAGCCTTAACAGCAGGTGATATTTAGCTTGGTCGTCTTTTCAGACAAAACAACACAGGAGCTCCGAGGAACTTGCGGGGTGTGGGGATCATCAGAGTACCGTCGCAGAAGCATCCTGGGAAACATGATTCCCCTCAGGCTACTCCCTCGTCATTGATCAACACGACTGCTGCTGCACCACCTTTCATTTTGCCACACAGTTTAATTTCCATTTAAAGAACCTTCCTACATCAGCCTGATGAGAACTGACCCTGGATAATGTCATCACCCAACTGTGACCCCCTGTGACTGGGGCCTCCTACTATCTTGTTTCTTCAACGCTTGCAGTGTGTAGAATGAGAGGCGGCTTGAAGGCCGGAGCAATGGAGGAGACCCGACGTACTTCTGCACCCTATGTGTGATTTGTGTCGAGGAACCAAGACACATCAACACAATGCCTAACTTAATATTGGTCGTGAAAAAATAAAATTCCAAATATAAAGAAATGGAATTGGGCATCCTGGGCCGTGTCCTGCCATTAGAGAGATTAAGGTTGCAGTGGTTATCAGTAGAGGTAAGCTTATCCAGTGTGAGACAGAACAAGAGTGTGAGGTTGGGGTATTTGCAGTGTCAGAAGGTTATTATTCCATCTTGCCTCTTAATTGTTTAATTGGCATCATCATTTGGATTCGAAAGGATCTCACCTTGTGTTTCCGTGTGTAAATCAGATACTAACTGAGCTTGTGTAAGGGATGTTCTATATCAGGTTCAACTATACTTCCCTACTGTTGGTTGGGCATTGAGAGTACCAATGAAGTTGGCCATTACCGTGTAATAACATCAAACGTTCGTCACAATCATGAACAAAGATAATATATTGTAGAAACAGGTTAGAAGAGGTTCTACAACGCAGCCTGAGCAGCACGTAAGGTCATGGTTAGAAGATGTTGAGCTTCTGAGCGGTCTGTCCCAAAAGTCTTTCAAACATACAGGAGCTACAGTGAGGCCACGGGCATCAGCAAATCAAGGTCTAATGTGTACAGATGTAGCTTGTTCAATACAATATTCTTTTTCATAAAAGCACACTTACATTTAACACTAAGTTTCAGTTTCCTAATGCATCAGAGTAGAAAACATGAAAAGTATGACTTTTTCGCGGCAGGTTGCCTTGAACTTAACACAGACGCTGTGTTATACAATTATACACAGGGTTCGAGGGCCACGGTCACTACTGCTTAGTTTAACCCCACATGACCATTGAACCGCTACCTAGATCACCATGGGAGCGGTCAAGCGAAAGAGTTAACCTCTTTCTCAAACAACAATAATATACATGGTAATTAGTAGGGAGGACATGACACATGGTTAGATTTCTTTCTTTTTTTTAATTTTCCTCCAGAGAAAGGCCAACTCACCCCCGAGCAAAGGTGTTCAGGAATAAACCTGCTCAAAGCGTCGAAGAAAATACATTTCACTTGTAGCAAATGCTGAAAACTTGCAGTGAAATTACTTTTTTTGTGAGAGTGTTGAGGTTAAGCGAAATGTCAGGATACTTATGCATTTGCAATTAGCAAATTTACATAACTTAATTGACAGTGTTTGGCCCGTAGAATGTCATTAATTTTGGGACAGCTGCTGACAGATGAGTGAATTTGATGGTGACCCCTGTCAAAAGAGAAAGAGCTGTCTGAGTCTTGTGGCTTTCAATCCAGTCTGCCTTTCCAGATAAAAGAATAAATAACTTCATGCATCAGAATATTTCATCTTTAGAAAGAGAAATATATAGAGAAAGAGAGCATGGTGACCTGGAGGTCAGCATTTCATTTCTTCCACAGAGATTAACTCCCTGTTCTTTTCACTGTCCAGAATTTATGGCCTGTTTTCGGAATAAAAGGTCGGAATACCGGTGGAATCTCGAAACCACCAACAGCTCCACTGCCGCTCATTATGAAAACCAATCCTTCATCCTTGGTTTTTACCACAAGAGCAGAGTAGATTGATAATTGTTTAAACCAATGAGAAAATCTAAATCATTTTAGCGCATGTGCGCTGCAGCATTTAACAGAATACATTTTGCAAAAGGGCATGTAACCACCAGGAAACTCAAAACCAATTGGAGAGGGGACTGAGAGAAAAAGGGGATTGAGAGAAATTCCTGAAAAAATAACAAGAGAAATATTTTCACTTTTGTCCAAGCGCCCCCTACTGGTCCACAGTCTGTGAGGCAATTTCTGACTGCACTGTACACTCATCCACTTTGCCATCTTGTACGATTAATTTAGCTTAGCTGTTATCTTATCAGAGCGACTTACACAGATTTAGACTTTGCCTGTTTACTCAGCTGGATATTTACTGAAGTAATCCAAGTTAAGTACCTTCCCTGAGGGTTCGATAGCAGGACCCCTCTGGGCTCTGAAACCAGTCGCGAATCTGTTGGTCACTCATCCCCCAGTATTAGAGAGAAAACTGTGAAGACCATTTCAGTCTAAACCTAGTGAAAATTTAAAAGATAAATGCTACCTCTAGTTCTGGGTAAATTCAAATGAGAACATTTAGCAGCAAGTCATAGAAACAACCCCAGTGGCCTGAAATGAGTGTATGCCGAAGAGAAGATCTGGAGCTAAGAGAAAGCCTGAGAAGATTGTACTGCTGCTTGGAACAACATTGACCATTTAAACTGAATACTTAAAAAAAATGTGATGAGGAACGGATGATGGCATTGAATCAGTAAGACGTGACAGATGCCGGCTGTCTCTGGATTTGTCCTGGAACGAATTTCTGTTCATTTAAATCTAATTGAGAACACTTTAGAGAGCCATCATAGTCCTCTGTGTTAGTTTTGTTATAAAGGTGGTACATAATTGTTCAAATCGAAGTTAAATGTATTCCACAATTAACTGGAGAGTAAGAAATGCCATGGTAATCACACTGTTGCCACGGTTACGAACAACCTCACAAATTCTGTGTATAATATAATAATCTATCATTTAAAAAAAATAACTTTCCTTATGAATGTTGTTTTAATTATTGTCTATTTTCATATACCTGAGAAAATAAAACTGGAGAATAAAAACACACAGGTTTATTTGACAAAGTGTTAATTTACTCTATTTAGCCCAGGTGTGTGTGCAAGTAGAGTCTGTGTTTTACTGCAGGCGAACATGACACCTCATTGTTGTTGGGGTGAGAAATCCAAATGTCTGTTTCTGTTCCATGAAGCAGCGTGGAGTGCGTATCATCCGGTGTTATAAAATACCCAGCAAACACCTTAGAGCGCATCGGCTTTGAAGTTTCAAATATAAATGTCGGCAGCAGAATGTCAACAAACTCTTTCAAATGTGTGTTACTGCGGTGGAGAAATATATTTGTCCCAATTTTGGAACAGTGGCTCTCACTAGAGCAACTGGAGGAGTTCCATGGAACGAGACTAGAACTCTCTCTCTCTCTCTCTCTCTCTCTCTCTCTCTCTCTCTCTCTCTCTCTCTCTCTCTCTCACACACACACACAC
>JAOYSI010008344.1:0-11575 GCA_025775065.1 Hiodon alosoides | reverse complement strand
TGGGTCAGAACTAGAACACATCACGGAATGGTCTGAAGATGGAATGGGCCAGAACTAGAACACATCTCAGAATGGTCAGAAGATGGAACGGGTCAGAAGATGGAACGGGTCAGAAGATGGAACACACCACAGAATGGTCAGAAGATGGAATGGTCAGAAGATGGAATGGTCAGAAGATGGAATGGGTCAGAGTTAAATGCAGGCGATGCTCTTGATCTGTGAGACACAACAGCTGCTCCCCTGTGCTGCCCTCTCTCCGTGTGCCACGCTGGATCTGCCACCAGAGCCCACATTGGCCTCAGACGACCAGCCCGGCTGCCACCTCCTAAAATGTCTGCCTTCCTACCACTTGGAGGGAATCTCCACACCAATAGGTTGAAGTGCAATGGATCTACACCCTGACCAGTTGTGATGTTGTCAAAGAAAAGATGCTTCGAACAGACATCTTTATAGCTCAATTAAGGTATCAGTCGATTGTTCCACAAAAATAAACGACATTTTTTAATTAATAAACTGAATAAAGTCTGGCCAGACAAAAAAGGTATTTTTAGACAATAAATAAACCTAAAACCTTGTCAGTGACAGATTCTAAGTATCTTATATGAGGCGAAAAACAGCCATGACAAAACAGGTGGAACTAAGTTTGTTTTGTTTTATACTAACTTAATGCTAATTTGGAGAGCCGTAAGTGTTGGTAGTTACTTATCAGTACCTCAGCGAATTTTTATTTGAAAAATACGAGAGGCTAGTAAAAGAGCAGAAGGAGTGAGGGTGTTTGGACACTTTTTCCCTCGTTTGTGAATATTACGCCAGAATGTTCAGGTATATATGTCAATGCTCCAGACAAATTCGCACCATCTGGGGAGGTGGTTTGAGTTGCCTTCACTTTAAGTCTGTGGTGCAGTTGGTTTAACCTCTGCGTCGTGAACACAGCGTTGCTTTCCCAGTTCACTTGTTTCAATCAGATGTGACAAGCTAGTCCATCTCTCTGACAGCTAAAGCTGAGGTTATCACCGAGCTCAGAGCATTGCGGTTGCTATGTGGCACTGAGCAGCGTTGAACTGGAATCGTTTTATATACTACATGGACACCTGCTAGCTGAACATTCCAGAATGATGGGCATTAATATGGAGTTGGTCCCCCCTTTGCTGCTATAACAGCCTCCACTCTACTGGGAAGGCTTTCCACTAGATGTTGGAACATTGCTGTGGGGGCTTGCTTCTATCCAGCCACAAGAGCTTTAGTGAGGCTTGCTGACTTGTTGGAAAGATGGCATCCTATGGCGTGATAACACAAGCTAATCGACCGTTTGCTGCAAGACATTGAAACCCTAGAGGTGACGCAGAATCACTCAATGCACAGGATTGAACTTGATTATTAGTCTCTGATGAGATCAATGACAAGGCAAACCCTAACCCACAAGGAGCAATTATGGACACACCCTGCATTGCATTTACACTGCTTTGAAAATATCAATGCATAGCCATTACTCACCCCCCTCCGTCCTACCACTCACTCATGCACGGGCGCGCACACACACACACACACACACACACACAACCTACTTTGTAAATTATCATTCTAAATCAAAAATTAAAACCCCAAATACCATGTTAATTAATGTCTGAAGTTTAGTCAAATCAAACTTTGTCAATTTCAATCAAAATACTCGTTATAAATAGAATTTGTAAAGAGATTGCAGATTGCCCTTTCTAGTTAAGTCAAGGTTAACATTGCAGTAGTTTAAGTGATTTGTGTGCATGAAATAGTGTTTTGTAATTTGTGTTGCATAGTAAATCACTTTTATAAATTCATTAGTCAAAGTTAATGACAGATGGTGTGATGATTTTATTGACGAGGCATCTATCCTGTCATAATGTAAAGATTTAATTATTCAGACCAATAATCAGCTGGCTTGAATACATCGAGGGGGCAAATTCACCTGTTAGCCCCATAGCAGACCGGGGTTCAGGTGGTACGTGGGATAACTGCAGGATGTGGGATAACTGCAGGATGTGGGATAACTGCAGGATGTGGGATAGCAGCAGGATGTGGGATAGCAGCAGGATGTGGGATAGCAGTAGGATGTGGGATAACTGCAGGATGTGGGATAGCAGCAGGATGTGGGATAACTGCAGGATGTGGGATAGCAGCAGGATGTGGGATAACTGCAGGATGTGGGATAACTGCAGGCTGTGGGATAGCAGCAGGATGTGGGATAACTGCAGGATGTGGGATAACTGCAGGATGTGGGATAACAGCAGGATGTGGGATAGCAGCAGGATGTGGGATAGCAGCAGGATGTGGGATAACTGCAGGATGTGGGATAGCAGCAGGATGTGGGATAGCAGCAGGATGTTATAAAGCTAGAAAACTAAAAAAGAGAAAGTAAGGAAAACCCCGGAGGACTGAAACTCACATTTATTTCCCCTCTTTTGCATAAAGGGACAGAATGAGACTTCAGTCAAAACACACCATGTAGGATAAGAGTACACTATATCTGATGATGATAATCATCATTATGAATTATTAGCTTCCAGGTGTAAAATGAAGATAGCCTCGATGTCTGCGCAAGCTATACATTTATTAAAACCATATATATACACACACACACAACAACACACACACACATATATACACCATACGCTCCATTGAAGTATTTTAGGAGAGATTTACACATATTGGAGAAAAAAGGGGGCAAATGCAGGTGGACGCTGTCTACTTACTTTCCCGGGGGATTTGATATGAGCGACGAGCCTCTGCAGAAAAGCCGCCCAGTTAAAAGAGCACGTTACTGACAGTTTCATCACTCCCAGGAGTCAAACACAAGGATGCCACTGGGTTCAGTAACTAAAGCAACATCCGTCATTTTCTCTTTGGAGGAACGAGCCTGATATAAAGCGATGAATACCGCCGGGTACCATTCCCCCTTTAATTGATACTGTTATCTGTACAAGAATAGAGAAATAATCTGAGAATACATGAACAGGCTATTTTGTTATTACCTTAAAGGACCCAATCAAAAAAGCTGGCAGCCAGAAGTGGACAACACACCTGCCACATTGCTCCACCTGAGAAGCAACCAGCTGCAACCTGTAACTGTTTTGCACACGGAGCTCCTAGAATGGAATGGACACCATCATCCCACAACAATTATTGGAAAATGACAGCAAAAGAATGGATGCCGGTATGATTAACCAACTAATTTACAATACGAGATGAGTTTATTGTTCATAAGCATTGCATGTTCAGGGTCAAAAAAGCACGCCAAGAACAAATACACTGTCAGGTCACCAAGATGAGTCTGTGAGGACTATCCGGAATCAGTCAGCTAAACGTTCGACTCAAATCTGCACGATCTGCACCAGTCAGCAAAACGCTCGACTCAAATCTGCACGATCTGCACCCTCACAGAAATAACAGGCACAAAATATGTGACTCACTCTCAATTGAAAACTCTTAAACACATAGTCTCTGTATCCCTTTCAGCAAAGTAGAGTTCAGCCATGTTAGCTAAATTAGCAATATTAGCTAAATTATCCCACGGGGGGTTGGACTTGATGGGCTTCACTTGTATGTGATTTCTTTTCCTGTACATGGAAAAGCATGTAATGTGCTTAAAGGGTCGTACTGGTCTGGAACAGTAACATATTACTAGGTCATCCACATTTCCATAAACTTCGAGAAGGTAACTGTTTTGGAAAGTCAATGGAAATTGTTTCAACCTATCTAGACTGGGATACATCCATCTCAGAGCTGTAGCTGGAAGAGAGACCTTTTCTCCCAGGAATGCATGAGTAAAAAAGAAAATATGAAAGTATACTTCAATACGTATGAAAGTAAATCCTGTGTAAATAGGATGATCACATCATAAAAGCCATGTCAAAGTGTATATATTTATGTGATTTTTTAGCAAAATATTGCGAGTACACTTTATTTTTCTTATTTTCAACCCGAACATTACTTTACCAGTTCCCCTACAGTCATTGTACAACAACGGCTGAAAAATACAGCACTGGCCAAAACAAATTCTGTCGGTGTTGCAATGAAACTATCGTAAGAGTGTGGTTTATTTGTTTAGATTGCGTTTGTGACTTATTATATATATATATATATATTTTATATTATGCCAATTGTAGAGGCATAATACCAAAACATTGTTGGAAACCAAGTTGATAAAAATAATATATATTTTATCCTTTGCTGAATACATGCAAATGAACACATATCTGATACTTGCTGTTTAATGTATCTGTATCCACAAAATTTTGGGGGGATTAGAAGCCAGATGAATGAAAGGATATCGTTTCTGTGCTTCATATGCTCATGATACACAGTTTTATAAACATGTGGCCATTGAAAATATTGACAAGTAAAGTAACTAGATGGTTATTTTGTAACCAGTACCTAGAATAACAGTAGTCATTTAAATGAAAGTATATTATATGTTAAAGCTATGTAATAATGAAACGACTACATCGTGTTTAAACACATGTAACACCGATTTATTATGCTAGTCATTTTTTAATCGCATACAGTAATTGCTAATTGAAGATGTGTGTACATGCGCATTGCTGTGCAGTCCGAGTGTCTTTCTGCTACTTACAATTTAAGGAGTCTGGGTCTTTGAACTAAAAAGTATCACTGCCAAAACAGTAAAGTATTTGTAATATATTCATGGCACACATAGACACGAATTCGATTTTTCATATTTGTCTTTTTTACAGAATGTTCTTGCAATATTTACATGAATCCAGTACATGCAACGGGTGTATGACATTTGGAATTTAAGAATGTAAAACGTTTGCTAATCTAAATGGCTGTAAAATGGTCACTGCCAAATATAAACACAATGTATCCACCGGATACTAGCGTGTTTACAAGGTAGAATAAATATACTATTGAATCCGTTATACGAATCACTTATTTCTTGCAACGAGGTCAACGGACGGAAGTGTAATCTCCGGACAAAACGATATTATTGCTACGGTTTGATAGATCAAACTCTAGCACAAGGTACACCATGCGAATCTTACCACACTTAAACATATAAGATGAGCAAAACACAAGAACAGGTGTTTTGGTTCAAATACTGACGACAAGTCGTCGTAACGACATTACAATTTCCTTCAGCATTAAATTGAGCATTAACCGTACTAAAAACATGCTTTCCACGTTGAGATGTCTAAGGTCATATAGCTACTACAATGCTGAATGAAAAAAAAAATAGTACAAACGACCGACAAATTATAATATTTAAATATTCTATTTCTAAACTAAAAATGAAGAGCATAAAATCAATTCAGTCAAAGCTTGAAACATGTACACAAACTTTACAATGCTTTATCATTTTTAATTAAAATAGCCACATACCTGGAAAAGCCCACAGCAACGTCAGTGACAGCAAAGTGCCAAGTTTCCCAGAAGTCACCATGTCCATCGCCCAACATGCACCTTCTGTCCGAGCCACGGAATCGTAGCCTTAAAGTACAGTATAATGTATAAGTGTTACCGTTATTTTCAGGTAACCGTTTTTTTCAGCACCTTTATTATCAGAAATCAGCCCCACGAAATACTGCACGCTAAAATGTTGACGCTTTAAACTCGTAAGTTTGGAAACAGCAAGATTCTGCAAGAGTTAGAGATCATTGCTGGTTTCGCATCCGACGAACGACTTGTTTAGAAAGCACACGAGGCAGATGTATCAATATACACGATTAAGCAAGGCATCAAGCGGCATATGACGTTAGAGTCACTTTCGAGTATTTCCCATCTACGGTTTTCCTCGTTCTGTGCACTTCAAGCACTTTCTCCCGAAGACTGATTGTGTATCTGGCTGACATCACGGAGCGTTTTCTCGGACCACCCATCCCCCCGCACCTGTACGCTCAAGCAACGCCCTCTAGTAGGAGCGTCGACGCGCGCCGCCTGCTTCAGTCCCTTCCTCGCGGATATTAAACCCAAGGATCAGTCTGAAATTGTCTAAAAACATCCCAAGTCTAACAGTAAAAAACATGAATATGTTTATTTGAAATTATTAGTATTGTGTGCATTAGAAGTATAAAAAGAGACTACTTCTTGGCCCTAAACTTGAAAAAGCAACGCCTACTTACTTTTCCCAGGTTTAATTTGATTCTTCGAGTGCAGACATAACTGTCCATTTCAAATGAACATGCATGGGCCTAAACGCAAATAAATATTATACATATATAAAATAAAATATATAAATAAATATTATTGCTGACACAAATTAATGCATGTCGTTTTACACGGAGCAATTCAAACTTTTATTGGCAGCTGTTCGAGGAACACCCATCTGCATTCAACGTGCGTGCAACTCGTTTTACGGAGCAGAAGACTCTCCCTGTCTACTGAACAATATCCTTGCGATGTCCTATCGGTGTACCATCTCGTGTCACTTGTATAGTAGGGTACTATGCATACCAGAACTTAAATTTATTTTTGCATCATCCCTGCAGCAGTGTTATTAATATTGTATTGCTCTTCAGGATTTGCCCTACAGTTAATTTAGGAAAACGGCCAAATTCGCTTGTCAGAGCGCATAACTCAACTGTTTCATTACAACACAGAAATGCAAACAGGGACAGACCTCAGAGGTGGGTCGCCTAAATTCCCTCTGGAATGGGCTCCCCCTTTAAGCCGGGTTTCTCTCAAGGTTTCATCCTGCCAGCCTAGGGAGTTTCTCCTTGCCACTGGCCTGCTTTTGGGGGGTCAGGCCTGGGACATATATATGTTTTCTGTACGTAAAGCCCTGTAGAAAAATAAATGAGATTGACTGATGTCTGTTTGATTGCCTTAGAAACAACACTGACGTTGAGGAGCTCCTCAATAAAAAAAAAAAGACAAAAAAGTTAAAATTTCTCCACATAAAGACCCCATGAAATTGGTCTCTGGAAGATTATTAATAAATAGAAATGTAAGCAGGCTCCAGTCCTAAGAAATGACATGAAGATGAAATATATTTAATATAAATAAATATAATTGTAGTGCATTTTCTAGCATGTGTGTCAATGTGATGTTCCATTACATGCATACCCAATTCAGTTCCTACACTTATCCTTTCACAGTTAATATACTTTATCTTATTTCCAATGCATAGCAAATACCTGATGATTGCTAAATTGCTAACATTTGTAACACAATTGATGTTACATTTCAGTTAGGTCAGACTCTGGGCTTGTAAACCTGAAACACTTCTGGCTGTCGTCATGTTGTAACCAGAGTACGTTTCCCCCAATACATTCCTGCATTTGAAGGAAATCAGATGCTGATGGTGGGGTTTAATTATTAATTACTTCTGGTGAATGTTGAAATGGGGCCTAGCATGGGTTCATCCACTCACAGGCTTTGCACCCCTCGGTTTCATTTAGGACAGCTTGTCTGGAGAATTCACTCAGAGCCAAGGAGAAGTTCTAAAATATGTGCATGTATAATTAGTGTTATATATTAGAGCTCCTGCATGCATTGCCTAGGGAAAACCGCACCCGCTCTCTAATGCTGAGGGGCCCTAAACAAGGCCATGGGGTTGTTACACCAGTAAGTCACTATACCGTTCTCCAGTCTACCGTAGAAAAATAACTGACTAGCAGGCAGGAGAACAGAAACATACGGTACGCAGTATTAAATGCTTTAATGTGCTTTACACGCACAATTCCCTTAAATATTTAGTGGTTGCATGTGCAGCAGACCAAAACCATGTAATTTCCCAGTTACAATATTAATATGAAAATTAATAAATAATGAATGAAGACCGAGCATAAAACAAATATTCCTAACACAGGCTAATAAGATTGTTGGCTTAAGGGGTTGATGGAGAGGTTGGGGTGGAAGAAAATTTATTTTTGGAAGGGGTCTCCCTTTGCGAAAATATTGCTCTTCGTAAATTTATCTTTCAGATTAAATGGAGGGACCACTGTATATTCTATATACGTGTTCTACATTTTTAAAATATATCTAGCCTCCATTTCACTTTAACATTATTTTTTTTCCTTCATTAACGGTACACTACAAGCCTTGTGACTTACTATTGCCATCTGGTGGCAACGGTCTGAAAACGAGGTGAAAGGTAAAAATCCAACTAGCGCTAAAAGTATGAAATAAGATAATCATCCAAACTTTGTTAAAAGATAATTGGAGTGTGTGATAATTGTCTGGTTTACCTTCTGTGATTTAAAACGCTAATCATGGGGTAGGGGTCACCCGGGTCTGGATTTCCACAAATGCTTCTTTTTGTGAAGCACTCAAACGGTTTAGCCCTTAATGGGATAAATTATTTTGCTAAATTAATGAAGTTGACAAAGTGTTTCAGGGATCTATTATTTAGCAAAGAAACTCTTGCATGAATACAGTTTCTAGGCATCAAGACTTTAACTAAAATACGCATAAAAATATTTGTTTTTTGGTGCAGCTTGTGGTGTAGTGGTTAAGTACTGGTTAACTGTTGTACCCCTGAACAAGGTACTTAACCTGAATTGCTTACCTGAAATAGATCAACGTAGAAATTTTAAGCTCTGCAAGTCGCTTTGGCTAAAAAACGTCTGCCAAGCAACTAAATTGAAATACTCCACCCCACAGTACTTTGAATGGCAGATGAATCTTTCATAGGTTTATTGTGTCGTACAAACAATGTGACGCGGAAACAATTACACATGTACTATGTGGTGTTCACAAATTGTTTTTAAAAGTTCTTTAAATGATGGAATGCTTTTAAATATTCTATATATAAACACCCACATTTACATTTATAGAGCTTTGATAACCCTAGCTTATTATTTTACCGTCTTCCCAACTCTGCATTACCATTACATTTTATCTGGCACATTGGTTGAAGTTATACTTCAAATAAACAAAGAAAAGGCCATTAAAAAAATTGGTAGACAGTACCCATATACTCAGGACAAAGACCTGTCCCATCCTGAATAAGCCATTCCTTCCTGATAAGTGCAGCTGCATAATAAAATAATAAAAGTGTCTTCAGCATGGTGGGCGTTTAGTCCAACCTCGGGCCAACCTTAGGTTTTAACTTGAAGGCATACCCAGACCCACCTTCTTGTTGAACTTTAAGGAATAACCAATGGCCATTTCTAGACATTCTACCAGGGATCCCGCCGAAAGAAAGTCCAGCTCCACCTCGATGAATTTGATATAAATAGTTGGGTGAGCGGCGCCGTCTTCCTCGGACTGCGTGTTGCGGTTTCTCTGCAGAAACGTGTTGATGGGCGAGGTCTCCCCTCGACTGTGGAACCTGCCGGAAGTCTGAAAGTGCTGAAACAGGCACTGCTGTAAAGTCCTGTCCTCTGCAATGCCGAGGTAGCAGTACGTCACCCTAAGGGGCACCTTTTCCTGCCCAGGCAATTCCGACAGAGTCAGGCTAGGGTCCGGCTCGCTCGGTTTCGGAGAGGAACGATTGTCACCCGAACTGGAAAGAGGTGTTGCGGCGGCTTCCTCATAGCCAATGGCGTAGAGGCCGTACGTTTTGGGGATTCCGCCTGGAAGCTGGTACTGTGAGCCGCTGTCACAGGCAGTGGCCCCGGACTGTGTGATGGGGATCCAGTCTACCTCCATGTGCAACTCCAGGCAGCGGGCCTCACTGATGGTGATGTCCAGGAACTTGTAGTAGACGTTCTTCCAGTTCATCTTCTGCACCTTGGTCATGATGACCCGGCCCTCCGCCTTCTCGGGGTTGAAGTACTCCCGCAGGCGTTTGCCCAGGGGCACCTGGGAGCTGATTTCGGCGTAGTGGTAGCGGATCTCCTCCCGCCAGCGCGTGTTGTAACCCACACCGAAGATGGCCAGCTTGTTGGAGAGGTGCAGGCGGGAGAAGTCCGTCCACGTCTGGAAGTGCTCCCAGTGGACCTGCACCGACTCCAGGATACGCATCACGTTCTGCATCGGTTCCTGGCGTCTGTGGAACCAAGGGTCAAGATACTGTTGCACAATAACGGAACTGGATGGTACACGGACAACAAGTGCTGACAAGCATTTGAGAAAATTGTGATAAAAATGTATGAATGCTCTTTTGACTTAACAAATGTTAATTGCAAGTGTAATTCCTGGCATTGCTCTTTTAAATGTTAAATGGTTAATTCAGACATGCAGCTCAAAGGAAACTGGCAGGTAAATAAGTACTGAAACTGGACACACCAGCATTTACAGAAAATCAATGGAACGAACACACTGCAATACTGCAAGTACGGCTCGGTGATATGGCCAAAAATGTTATCGCGATAAAACATTTCATGTCAGTCGATATCGACAATTATCAGGATAAAATCTCAAATCATAATTTCTTTCCATTTTAAAGGCTGATTTTTTCTCCTGAGTGAAAGTTGAAGAAGCCAGAAGGTTAATTGTGGTTTTAAACTATTCTTTACGGTCAGAACATGACAGACACTTGCCAAACAACGGATCATTTCACAAATCTGAGGTAGGACATTCAAAACTATTATAATAAAATATTTCTTCAACATAAAAATTTGCATGAGTAAAATTAAGGAAAATCCTTTTTCCTCAGCAAAATAATTTCTTAATAGATTTAGCCTAGCGTGTTGCCAACTCCACTTCTTGCCGTTTGAGGTCTCCGTTCACCTTGGTTGCTTTGAGCTTCTGTGTACTTTCGCTGCTCTTAGACTTTGCTTAACAAACCGCCGTGGCAAGTCTTTTTCGAAGACCTAGCGGGAGTGCTGGTTTAATACCGTCACTTTATTTATCAATAGGGAAGGGCATTTAAACTAAGACAGATACCAGCTAAAAGATCTAGCGTACCAGCTACATTGAATGCTCAGTAAGATTTCAGAAAATTCAGAACATGAATGTATTTATGATTCTCCATTTAAATGGGAATGTTAATTTGTTATTAATGAGCTCTACATCAAAAGTAGACTCACTGTAACTCATCTGAGGATTCCCGTTTTCGCTGCGGCTCTCGCTTCTTGGACGGATTGATTTCTTCTGTGAGGAGAAAAAAAAAAAAAAATCCTAAATGCATTTAAGTAAACATAACATCATATGTACCAGTAACGTGCTGTGAAATCTTGTCATGTGTCAGCAGTGAGTCATCAATGTGGCAAACATGTCTACATTCGGTTAATGTAGCAGTCCAAGTTCATATCAGCTGCCTAGTTCGTCATCACTGCCTGGGGCATACAGTCGTGTGTGAGGCTAATGCACAATCAAATCTAATCATCTAATTAATGGACACATCCATCTTACCACTTATACAACAAAACAAAACACCTTTGTGTCACAACACAGTGTAAGAGAGATATCAATATCAACATTTCTTTTTGCCTACCCTGACCACACATCACTGATATGTTCTGGACAGCGTCCTGAGGAGTCACTGGCACCCAATGTAAATAACGACCCTGACCACACATCACTGATATGTTCTGGACAGCGTCCTCAGGAGTCAGTGGCACCCAATGTAAATAACGACCCTGACCACACATCACTGATATGTTCTGGACAGCGTCCTCAGGAGTCACTGGCACCCAATGTAAATAACGACCCTGACCACACATCACCGATATGTTCTGGACAGCGTCCTGAGGAG